>SNQJ01S0037940.1:10965-48250 GCA_010110895.2 Picea sitchensis
AGAAACCCAGATTACATAGGGACGTCTCCCTTGGACTAGCCATCCTAAATAGAAAGATCCCCCCATCGAGGTGACAGTGGGTGGGGAAGCTCCTGTTACGCCGGTTTTAAGCCTTGACTCAAGCTACTTAAACCCTTCCTACAAACCGTGCGATAACAATGACTTCAAGCCCCAAGGTACCAAACATATCTCTAGATCCCTCTCCGAGAGAAAGATGTGTCGAATTTGATGGGAGGGAACCCATTGGAAGGAAGTCATTAAGGCATCCTCCATCATCCAACACGAGGGATGGAAAAAGGCCAAAGATTTGGAAGATATCAAACGAAGATACTGATACTTGTGATGATGAGACTTGACTTGGGAAGGTCGACTTTCAATGTCAAACGCTAACTGCAGAATGGTCAACACAGGTTCAAAACTTTCCCTTGAACATAAGCACGACACACTATGTGACTTGGGAAGCATGACTATAAGTTGTGATACATTTGTGACATAAGAGGCATCGACAAACACTGCATATAGTTGGAAGGATAACCAACAGAGGGAGAAAAAACTCAAAGCAAGAAACGGTCTCCTAAATCCATACTAAACCCAAAATGTTGAGATACTGACTCAAGATTGTGCTTTGTTCAAGGGCGAGAAGATTGCTGCCAACAAAAGAGATTAGATGTTTCCCATTCTTTTTTGTTTTTTTTGTCTTTTTCATGTTATAGAAGCATGGAAAAGAATAAAATAATGTTTATTGTACAATGGAGGAAACAAGTGTCATGAAAAAGAAAACTAGTTCCAGAGCGCAAGGAACATACCTATGCTCAATGTAAGGAAATCATGTGCAGGATAAGGACACTCGGGGAAATGTATCCTCCAAGGATAAGGTCTCAAGTCACAAAGGAATAAATTGCAAGGATGGGAACTGATAGGAATTCATAGGAAATTTGTTCAACAACAACATGTTGAAGTCATCATTAGGCCTAAAAGCACGAGCAGTCAATATGCAGATGCATATACGTATCAACTTTGGAAAGTAAACTTCCCACAATGGTGTTTTTAGTAAGTTTAGTCTCCAGGGCCCCAAAAAGAATAAAACCATACCAAGGAGAACTCTTATGGGCACAGTAGGGCCAGAGTATTCATTTTTCGTATATAGTCCAATCGGTTCAGAAAAGGGTTAAACGTATACCAAAAGGATGCCTCTTTAATACATTTTTAACGAGTGTGACAGAGACAAGATCACTTAGCTATATTTTCAATTTTAAGGAGTCTAAAAAGAGATTAACTATGGACTCCCTCGCCCTTTTTTGTAAATTTAGTCCCTTGATCCCAAAAAAGTATAAAACACAACTTAGCAGAACTCTTATATCCCATAGACTAGATTATTATTTTTTCGTAAGTAGTCTTGTCCAGTCCAAAAAAGGGGTAAACTTGTGTTGGATAAATGTTCCTTCAGATCCATTTAACGAGTGTACAAGGAACAACGTCACTCAACAATATTTTCAATTTTAAGGAGTCTGAAAATATATTAACTATGGACTCTGTAATGTTTTTGGTGAGCAACATATAAGATAGGAGTCCCACGGGAAATGACCATAACGAGAAAGATTAATAAGTATGAAGTTCAAATGCAAACTCATGGCGAGACTAAAAAGGACCCTTGAGCCTAGAAACAGACTTGTAGCATGAGCTCCAGAATGCAAAAGGATTCTATACTAAAGCTCCCATAGAAGGTAGGCTCTACCATCATTCGAACGATGTTTTAAGCAGACATAAAGGTTTCATCGTTCGTTGATGGGGTTGACCCTAGGTTTAGATGGAAATGGTAACTAAGAATGCAACAATTTGAGTGAAATTCACCCTAGCCTAAATGCCAGTTATATACACATTACGTTCCCAGAGTCTTGTACAAGACTCGACCAATCAATAATAAAGGTACCAGAGAAAAATTCTTAAGACCTGCAACAACAACGATGATGCTACAAAATTTGATCATTAGTTGAAAATTTGGAGAAAATCATGAAACTTTAAAAAGTGGGTGTTCAAAATTTTAATAAAATTTGGTATAATTACCCAATTACCCTTCTCTTTTCACCATTTCACCCAAATAATTACCAAAGTGACCAAAAACCTTGCAGAGCAACTCCACTACTTTCCACCTTCAACAAGTAAGTATTCCATCCTTATCTTGCATTTCAATTCTTCATTTTGTCAATTTTTTTCCCAAAATCAAGCTTAAAGTCACTTTAACAAACGTGAACCCATGCATCCGCGGGCTACCTTAAGGAGAACTGTGGATGTCCACAACTGGTGGAAACACCAATTGCATATATCTGTGACTGTTCTAAAGAAAATACGCGGATGCATAGAAAGGAAAATGAAAAATAAATAAAAAACTAACTCAAAATTTTTGGAAAATGATAGGATGTCCATTCTCTAGAGAGAACGTGAACATGAAGAGGTGGATCAAGAAGTGTTTGATAACGATGAGGCCAAGCAAGCCCTTCATGCTTGCGGGATGTACAAATTTTTCCAAGTTGGTGGCATGAGAGCACAAAGGAGATTAATACATATCTTAATTGACTACTAGAACCTGAATGTCATGGCATTCATGCTCACCGAACAGTCTTTGACCATTACGGTTGAATACATTTACTTCATTACTAGCTTGTCGAGGAGAGGGGAAGTACCAAAATTCCAATCTCGAGGAGGAGGCTAGAGTATCAATGATTTTATCAATGAGTACTACATTGGCGGCACCAAGAAGAGTGGCTCGCAAGTGTCAATCAAACAAATAACCAACTTGAGTCTCTGAGTCATTCTATACACCTTGGTTCAGATCATGGGATCCAACTCTTTACACTTGGCATCGCAGGCACAAATGCATTATGGGGTTGAATTCCTACACCCTACTATGTATGACTGGAGTACCACTATGTTGAACAATATGAAAGAACAATTGACAGACTACAAGCTTAGGAAGACAAATAACTTCTACTTTGGAAGTGTCCTATGTACATTCTTCTTCGAGTGGGTGCCCATGATGAGCCCACAAACATAGAAACAAGGACACTTATGACCATGGTCAACCATGATCCAGTGGACCGAGATCATAGCTTGCATAGGAGGTGGAAAAATGTCCAACCCCTTTTATGATGACTTTTTTAGTTGGTGGGAGCGACAAACTCCCTTCATCGAGGACTACCCATATATGAGTATTGACTTTACCAACGACCCAGATGCCATGTCAGAGACGAGCTACAAGACACACGTAACCTTTCATTTTATTTTTATTTAATTTTTAATTTTTTGAAAATATAACAATTTATATCTTTTTGTAAGATCCAAAATACTAACAAGTGCCTTTATTCTATGTAGACAGAGCACCCGTGAGACCGGAAAATGTCGTATGACATAGTCGACAAGGAAGAGAGGAGGCAGGATCAAACGATGACACAACAAGGAATTTGCATAGTGTGGGCTAGAAATTTGAGGCCCTCATCCGCAATGTGCCTATGGCGACCATTAATGACCTACTCGTCGGCATGCAGCGACATGTCGTAGGAGTACCTAGGCCATGGGTATGACTATTTCGACATTTGGAAAACATCGTAGTTTGTTATGATAGGGTGCATCGACCTCGGGCCTAGACATATCATGTGCTCATATCACAATTTTATACTTGTATAACTTTATATGACCTTCGGGGGCTAGGATGCCTCATACTTTGTACTTGATGGATCTCATTTTGATATATATATATTATTTTTTGTGTGTTATATACATTTTGTGTTTTACTTTGCAAAAGTATATATATGCATGTGTATGTGTGTGCTTTACTTTACTGATGATATACATGCCAATCTAACACATAATTAGCATAAGCATCAACTAACTCATTATCTCTCCTAGGCACATGTTTGTAAGTAATGAACTTAAAAGAACGTTCCAGAAGATGTACCCTAAGGAAAAAACATAATAGCACAGGATCTCGAACTCAATATACACCATTTAACTGTAAAAATACCAATTGTGAATCCATGAACACTTGAAGGTGATAAATACCATACAACAATGCATCTCATAAAATCTCAATAACCGTGCTATATTCAACAACATTGTTGGTAGTTTCCCCAAGATACACACCTCCAACAAACACTAACTGCCTAGAAGGCGAATAAATCACTCAAGGAGTGGATTCTAGGTGTCGATTATGGCCACTGGTGCCATCATGGAATCCGAAGTAAATCAACGAATCCTCAGGCATATGCAACACAACAGAAGCACATCAATTACTAATGCAACAAAAGGACAAAAAATGTAAACAAAGATAAGTACAATATAAACAATAAAATACAAGAGCGTTAATTCTTGAGCCCTCAAGACTAAGCATTGTACTTCTTCAAGTAGATACAACACATTGCCTTCAAAATCTATGAGCTCGTAGTATCCTTTCTCTAAAACTCGTCGCATGACATAAGGGTCGAACCACATGGGGTTGAACTTTCGTACCCCCAATTCATCCTTGTCCTAGTCAGAGACCAACACAAGATCTCCGTCATAGAACACACTAGGATGAACAAACTTATTTTATTGGGACTTGAATCATTTCTTATGCCCTTCATTTGCCAACTCTGCATCTTGACATTGCTCATCGAGATGTTCAAGATAAACTAGGCATTCTTGAAGCTGAGTCATGTTTGGAAGGAGCTCGATTGTTATCTTGAGTGAAGGAACTTCACATTCAATAGGAAAAACTGCTTCCACTCCATGAATGAGTTGGAATGGTGAGAATCCAGTGGAAATTTTGATTGAGGTCCGGTAAGCCCACAAGGCTAGGTAAAGTATCAAGTGTGAGTTCGTTCAAGTTGAATTAACCATTCTTCTTAGTATTGTTTTTAATGACTTGTTAACATATTCCACTTACCCGTTATCCTTGGGATAGTAAGGAGACAAGTGTTCCTACCTAAACCCCAGCTTTGATACTAACTCTGATATCATGTGGTTCTGGAAGTGATGGTCATGGTCAGTGAAAATCTCTCTTAGAACCTTGAACCTAGCTATGACCTGGTTCAATATGAATAGTGTTGTTGTCTCCCCATCATTAGAAAAAGTTGGCATAGCCTTGACCCACTTAGTAAAGTAGTCGACGACTACAATGATGTAACAATGCCCCCTAGCTGAAGTCGGGTGGCATGTAATAAAATCAACCCCCAACTTGGCGAAGGGGCCAACGGTGATGACGGGAAACATTGGAGCAGGATGTGCATGCATTTTATTAGTGAAAATTTGGCGTGGATGGCACTTCTTTACCACTTCAACATAATCTTTAAAGATCGTAGGCCAAAATTATCTTGCACACAAATTTTTTTGGGTTGTTTCCAACCCAGACAAGTGACCACCACATGCTCCATTATGGAAGTTGCTCAAAATAGCCTTCGCTTCTTAAAGAGTTAAGAAACTTCAAAGGATTGAGTCCACCTCACATCGATACAAATTTTCAACGATTTTATCCCCTATCCTAGGTATAACTAAGGAGATTATGTCTCGAGGCCCATGGATCCTAGACATGGAGTACCGAGAGCCATATGAATTTAGTTTGTCCTTGGAGGGCCCATATTTTATTCTGTACATCCTATCTATCAACAACAACAACATCCATCCCATCGTTCTGATCCTGAAGTAGCAATGGGTATTTCTCCATGAGGTAATGAGTCTGGGTATCATGGTATGTGTCACTATGATTTTGGAAGCATTTGAATATGTGCATTGAACTCTATTTTGTTTCATAAAGTTTGCTTGGAAATTATTCTCTTTAACTTGTTCATATTTGGGAGGGTGACATAGTTCCCTAGTAAGCTGGTTCCCTTAGGGATGAGTTTCCACTAGGTGGGTCTATAAAAGGTCATCGTCCATTCCTTCCATACTTACCACTTTTCGTCATTGTCCCTATCATCTTCCCCTACCTTGTTTGGGCATTGGGTTTTCCAAAATAGTAAGGGTTGTACCTTGCCTTGTGGGCAGAAGGGGCTAAAGGCCTAGAGGGTAAAATTAGTTGGAAAAAGTTAAAATAAAAATTGAGACCTTGAGATGCTTCACCCAGGGATCACCAAGAAAGCAATAAAATGATTCTCAGCAAGAAAAGGGGACCCGTAAAATAAAATAAAACTAAAAGTCTAGTTGGTGGATAGGAGGTCTCATCATGAGCCGACCTATTAGTTCCATGGGCATGTAGTAGTATGACACTACCATCTATCTAGTCACCAAACTAGGGTAGTGGATATTGGTGGCATAGCCAAGAGAAAGGGGGTCTCATCACGAGCCATCCTTCTCATTTCCATGAAGTGCTTGTGGGTAACGTTGTCACCATTGGTCACCATGCTAGGAAAATGTCCCCGAGCTATTCTCTTGAAAATAAAAAGCAATAAGACAAAAAATAAAATGCATTGAATGGGATAGGAAACAATGGAATCCATGACAAGGTGCAGCTCACCCTCTACAGAGGCACCCACAGGCAATACCTACATTTCCATATTATCACTACACCCCTTGCCCAAATGCCCCCCTACACCATTTCATACACTTACATGACCTAGATCAGTCTTCACCAAGGAAACACCCCAAACTTGAGGAGGATTCTCCCAATAGGACATCTTGAGACCCTCTCCAAACTTGACTTGTTAAACTGCATAATATATTTGAGCATTTTTTTTGGGTAAAGGGGGGTTTGATGCACATGTTTGGGTAATTTTATTATTAGATGTGATTGAAATTGCTATGATCCCTATGACTTATGAGCCCATGGAGGGCGTACTTGTTGTTTTTGCAGGACCATGTCCAGTGGACAGGTACATATGGGTAGATGATTAGCTAAGACCTCCGTGGGGCTAAAATCCCACCAGATGGATGTTGTGACCCCAACCGGGGGGAAAGAGACACCAAAGGATAGCACTAAGAAAGAAGAAGGACATTTCTCCTAAGACACTCTGGCAGGCCTAGACCTAGGGGGTATTTCCCTTCCACCATGACATTGGCCCTTGAAGGCCCCTGACGTCATCATAATGACCCTTGACGTCATCAGTTAGGGTTTGGCATGAGGACGTTTTGGTGCTAGTTGGCATGTTCGACAACTTTTAAGACCTTTTGAGGCCCAACGTTCCATGATGGGGCCTAACATCACCCTAAGAGGGGCATGATGTCATCCCTAAAGTCAAATTAGGGTTTAAATTGTTAATTTTATGTAAAAATTGGATTTTCGATGTAAACTGGCCATGTCAGCCTTTTGTGACCTAAAAGACAATTAAAGGTCATTGTCATTGTATAAATAAGAGACAAAACTCTTGTATTTGATCATGATTCATTCATCACTCAAGTAGAGGTCTGAAATTTGGCCTCCCTTAAGTGTATTTGGTTGAAACTAGTGGTGCGCACTTCTTAAAGGAGGCAATGTTTGGTCCATTTTGGCTATTTTCTTGTGGAGGTTCTTCAACTAGGGTGATTTGCTAGATTATTCTTGGTGAAGTAAGTGGAAAATATTCATTTATTTATTGTGAATTAATTCTTATGGTTATTTTTACTTGTTTCATGTCTAATATTATGAAATTGCTAGCTTGAAACCTTAGGGGAAAGACATATGTTACTATATTTTTCCCTATAATCTTCCATGTGTTAAAATTTCTTGAAAGGCATCTAATTTGAAGTAGATAAAAGAGCCCTACCATTGTATCACTCTAAGAACCCTTCTTCCATTTCCCAATTGCATATTTTATTATATTTTGTTCTAGGAAAGAGAAAATCGCTAGGGCCTAACCATTGTTACTTTCTAGCAATTTTCTCTTGGAAGTGGATTTTTGAGGCCTTGGGATACCAACACCTCTCTTTAACCTACAAAGGCACTAGAATACCTACTACAAGTGGTGATTGATCAAACAAACACTTATACTCTTATCCTTGAACTCTTTACTAACCTTTTCTAACCCTAAATTAGACTAACTCCTAAGCTAACATGCTACTATAGAAAAAAAATTCTACAACCATATAAACATACATTAATCTGACACATTTACCTACATAAATTGCACTAGAACCATTCAAAATTCAATTGTGACAATTGCTAGTGAATCTGTTGGACACACCTACCACACTTAGAGGGGGGGGGGGTGAATGAGTGTGGGGCTATTTTCACAATTCTTCCCTCTTGCACACAATTTCTTAGTTAACATTCAACATTTATTCATTACCCTTTGTTGTGATTTATAACTAGTTATATGTGAACATATATCAACAATATATCATCAACAATTCATCACCACAAGGAACACAAAGAACACAAGATGTATGTACAATTTTTCTTATTATTATGGACAACAATCTAGGGGTTTATCATCAACAACTGAATAGAGTACAACTCTACAAGAGAATAGAATCTATAATGCAAGACTCAACTTACATACTCAACACCAACTGAGATGAGGCAACAATCCTCAACAGATATCAATCTGTCAATAGGTACGCGACCTGTCAGTAGTTCAGCCCACATGTGTACGTACCATGGCTCACTACAACACACGTATGTACACGTCTAATGTATACAGCAACCTGCGTATACCTTCTGAAGTGTTTTATCCTTCAAGATAAACTCAGATCATCTGCAAACAATATGTCATTCTCTTCTATCTCTGACTGTCCAATCTGCCCACCAGCTAGTCACAACAGATCCAAGCTCTCCAATAGCTTGTTCATGCTCCATAACAAATCAATGTGAATGCTATCTCAATCATGTATAAAGAACTAGTATACCACAACAATCATGTCACCACTGAATCAAAAGAGTACTGCTCACTCCATCAACCAAATCAACCAAACTAAACCACATCATAGAAGCCATACCAAGAATTCCCTAAGCATTCACAACACATCAAACAATAGTATCATTCAAGACAATAATGTAACCATACCAATGTCTCAATGATAGATCTGAGGCCATAGAATGCAGATTTGGAACCTGCCTCATCATCCAAGAGCTTAGCATCAACTCAAACACAAGTCTTCACCATTCTATCCATTGTATGCACCCTGTCCTCATACAACCTGTGTATACCTTCAATGTATACACACCCTATACATGGACAACCCATGTATACCTCATAAACTAGGGTTTCTGAAGCCAAATTTTTTTCCGTCAAGATCTCCAGCATTGCCGAAACTTTGATGCGTCCATGAGATCCTCCTCACGCTCTCTTTCTCAAAATATATCTTCAATAATGCTCAAGAGATCCATACCAAAGATTCTCTCACAAGAAGCTCTCCATCAATGCTCCACAAGATAATCTCACAAGAAGATCTCCATTGATCCACCAAAAGGATGATCTGGAAGTGACCATAGCTATCTTATTTATACTTTCATCCTCTAGGTCACTTAACCCATTTTCAGGTCACTTAACCCATTTCTAGGTCACTTAACCTATTTTCCTTATTTTAGGGTCAACCACTTTCCATAAATAGAAAGTTCTCCAATACTTTATCATTTAAATAATTTTGTCACTTTTCTTTATTATTTAAATAATCTATCTTGACTTTGTCACTTTACTTTATCATTTAAATAATGATTTCTTCTTTTAGGGCACTTTGACTTCTTTGACCATTTGGGGCTTCAAGCCAACACATGGGGGTCCTTCAACTTCGTAGGGCCATAAATCTCAAACCGTGAGGAGTTATGTGACATTCCACATACCATCAGAAATGGCATGACAAGAACTATCCATCTAGGATAGTTTCACCAACAACTTCATTGATCTTCATCTCATTATTCCACATACAAGCATGGTTCCTCCCAACCACAACTCAACCACAAAGCGTCTTCCTGTGAGGTCTTTCACCATAACAGGACCACTTTGGAGTTCATCCATTTGTGTACTTTATCAGTCATGATAAGACTATAATGATTCATCTTTGAATCAATCGACCACTGCATCGTATACATCAACTATGCATCATGTATCAATGACAACTCATTCATCCATCTTCATCATATCAATGAAAACTCATTGACCCATCTTCATTGATTGGTTTCCACTTGACATGTATAATTCTCATCAAGGACAATATATACATTACATCAATCATCAATCAATCACTTGACATCAATCAATCAAACCATTGGCATCAATGAGAACATGATCCAACAGAATCTACTAGGTAAGTGCTAGTTTTGTGTGTGGTTTTATTTCACTTTTGACCATTTATACTTGCCGCTGTTGAAAAAGATAGCTACAACCATCTAATTGCAGCAAAATCTCTGCAAAAGTGACATTAAAAGCTAGCTAATCATTGCCAATTTTGCTTGTGACAATTTACTATCAATTTTCCTAGTCAAAGTCACTTTTTATTGTCTTTTTCAAGCAATTTCAAGGCTTGAATCTTGTGGTTGTTATAATATATTAATTGCTGTTATAAACTATTGCATTTCTGCAAATTCATAATCAACTAGCTTATTTTATGAAGGTTTATTGTCTTATGAAGTACTAACGATCATCGGGTACTTGGAAAGTGCCATGTTTGCCTTGTTGTCTTGTTCCGGGAAGGTACACAATATTATCCATTTGCTTCATCCTTAAGACATAAAAGAAACCTTTGATTTGAGTGATTTGTGAGAGGGGAAGGATTTCATTGTGACTATTTTCCTTAGCCTTCTCAAACCCCCCAGGTCACCGGGGACGTCTCCCTAGGGTAGTCTTGAAATACTCCTAAATAGAAAGGGATCTCCTATTAAGGTGGAAATGATAGGTTATTCCTAGTTACGTCAATTATGTATCCACTTGCCTTGGAATTTTGGGAAAGTAAAAATTGTGCGATAACATTTTGGCTGCATTGCGAGGGAACACCGAGTCAATATTCCTCAAGAAGACACTTTTTCGGTAAGCCTTTATCCAAATCCTTTACTTCACAAAGCTTACTTGACAACTCCAATGAGGGTGATTCCCTCTTTTCTCTTTGATGATCCCTAGAAGGATTATCTAGCGACTCTACTGATGACAAAGCCAACCATGGCTTCTCAATAGGACTCGAGAAATTTCAAACCCTTAGATATGCATAAAATTTTGGGTTAGCCTCGACAAATTCCCCTGAGGTATGAAAAATGGCTCCCTAGATTCATTGGTAGTGATGGGGTTAGAGCCGACAATCACATGGATAATTTTTGGGCTTTATTTCAACTCCACCCTATCAATGATGATTTTGAGGATTTGGCAATGAAAATTTTCTCTGCCACTCTTCATGGCAATGCTAGGAAATTGTATGATGATATCCCTGATGCTAGCATCCCATCTATGGACCAGTTAGAAGAAACCTTTCTCAAAAAATGGGGTATTAAATTATGAGACATATAGATGCTAATAAAAAGACTCGAGTATGTGAAACAAACTAATAACGAGAGTATCTGGGAATTCCATATCAGGTTCGAAAATTTGCTATGAAAAATTCCTAGAAGCCATCATCCTGAAGACAAATACCTTGCTTACCTCTATACCAATGCACTCCTAGTGCATTTAGGGTTTATCCTCAGTAAAAAGAGGCCAAAAAAAATTCATGAAGCTTATCACATGGCTATATAAATCGAATAAAATATCTGCTTGTTCAAGGAAGGACACCTCTTTACCCCATATACTCTTAGTTTGGAGAGATTCGTTTCCCTTGAGACCTTTACTGGTAATTTCCAAGAAAGAAGGGAAAGGGACATTGATCAAAAAGGGGTTGAAGAGAAAGGTCTTAATGAGGGTTTCCAATCACATGAGGAAGAGCAAGAAATTAGTCATGCTTCTACCGAGGATAATGGAGACTTGGTTGAAGAGTGAGAACCTGAAGCTATCAAACACGATGATTAATTATAGATGTGTGCTCCTCCCTCTGATGAATCTATCTAAGAGCTTATTCCTCCTACACAAGAAGAAGAGGATGAGGTTAGTCAATTTCCTTTTCAAGTTTTTGATGATACCTTATTCTATGATTCAGAAGGGGAACAAGAAAGGGAATATTTGGACAAGACAGATCCTCCTTATTATGAAGTTGAACATGTAGAGACAAGTCATGAGGATGAAACAATGATGCATGCTCTTCCATTTAATGAAGTTATCCAAATCCTTGAAGCTCCTGCACAAGAAGAATCAAACACAGTAAGTTATTTTCCTTTCCAAGAGTCTGATGATGCTTTATTTTATGATTTGGAAAGTGAAGAACTGTTAGAGGATCCCTTGGATGTTTTAAGCCCTTCGTGTTATGATAACGGTGATGACTGTGTTGATAATATTGATGAATTCATACATGTCGAAAAGCGTAAATGAGATGTGATTGTATATGACGGGGATCCCATTTACGACATTGAGGGTCATTTCCAAAATTTGCCTTTACAACTATCATATGAGGTTACTAATTTTGACATTTGGCAACAAGGAGATGATATGATTACAAATTTTTTTCAGACACCCAAGGATGACCTGGTGCTATATTCTCCTAATGATTTTTAGTCATACCTTGAGGATTTTGATGAATATTCCTTTGAGCACTTGGATTTGTTCCATGAAGAATATTATCAACCATCGTTGTGCTCAGATATTGATAAAGGTGAGGGCATTGCTTGCCCAGAGAAGGATCCTTGTTACAATGTCTTCCAGCTCCCTTTGACAATTTTATCTCGCTATGTCACTAAAGGTGTAGTTGGGAAGAATGTCCTTTATCTTAAGTTTTCTCTGAGTAACATATTACTTTTAGAGTTCAAGGGTAGGTTGAATACCTCATGAATAACTTTGTTATCTCAATATTTCATCCTTGCCCTAAAAAATTGTCAGTCATCCTCTAGGTTCTTGCTATCCCTTTCCTAGATCTCAGATTGTGGAGATGTCCAAGATAGCCAACCTTTATACCCTTTGAGATAGTCCATTGAAACTTTGATTTTTCATGATCCCTTTCTGAGATGGATTGAGCACTTTCCTTAGAGTGTGACTTGGCACCATTTTGTCCCTCCCACCCGCCTCCATGAGTTAGACTTTACGATTTCCGATGATGCAATACATTTTCTAACTCATGTTATTTTTGTTATTGACTTATCATTGTTTTGGTTTATAATGAAGCATAGAGGCATGTATTATGAGGTGTTGCTAGGTTGGTTTCACTGGTTATTTGACTACACCTAGAATTCAACCAACAGGTAAGTACATGTAAGTTAGGTAGGAATTTGCATTCATTGTATATACCATCTGCATATCATGCTAGAGTATTGTAGTTGTAGTTTCATTTCCATTTGTATATATATTCTTGCTTACTTTTATTTCATTGTATCATATATGAGTGAGGGGTGATATCACCACCCCAAAAGATTACTAATTATTTTGTTGAGATCTAGAAGATTATAGGTCATGCCATAGATGTTGAGGTTCTCATGCACTCTACGGTGAGCACATGTCCCTGAGTTGGAGCCATATGTTATACCCTATCCTAGGGATAACTAAGGAAATTATGTCTTGAGGCCCACAGGTCCTATACATGGAGTACCGAGAGCCATATGACTTGAGTTTGGCCCCAGAGAGCCCATATTTTCTTTAGTGCATCTTATCTATCAACAACAACAACATCCATCCCATGGATCTTATCCTAAAGTAGCAGTGTGTCTTGCTCCATGAGGTAATGATTTTGGGTATCATGGTATGTGTAACTCTGATTTTCAAAGCATTTGAATATGTGCACTAAAATCTCTTTTGTTTCATAATGTTTGCTTGGAAAATTATGCTCTTTAACTTGTTCATACCTGGGAGGGTGACAGAGTGCCCTAGTAATTTTGTTCCCTTGGGGATGATTTTCCACTAGGTGGTTCTATAAAAGGTCATCATACATTCCTTCCATACTTACCACTTTTCATCATTGTCGCTATAATCTTCCCCTACCTTGGTTCGAGCATTGGGTTTTCCAAACTAGTAAGGGTTGTACCTTGCCTTGTGGGAAGAAGGGGCTAAAGGCAAAGAGGGTAAAAGTAGCTGGAAAAAGTTAAAATACAATTTGAAACCTTGAGATGCTTCACCCAGGGATCCCAGAGAAAGAAATAAAAGGCTTCTCAGTAAGAAAAGGGGACCCATAAGCTAAAATAAAACTCAAATTCTAGTTGGTGCATAGGAGGTCTCATCATGAGCCGACCTATTAGGTCCATGGGCATGTAGCGGTATGATACTACCATCTATATGGTCACCAAACTAGGGTAGTGTCTCTTGGTGGCATAGCCAAGAGAAAGGGGTTCTCATCACGAGCGAACCTTCTCATTTCCATGAAGTGATTGTGGGTAACGTTGTCACCACTGGTCACCACGCCAGGAAAGTGTCCCCCAACTATTCTCTTAAAAATAAAAATCAATAAGACAAAGAATAAAAGGCATTGAATGGGATAGGAAACAATGAAATCCATGAGAAGGTGTAGCTCTTGTGATAACCGGATTTAAATTAACATTTAAATTAATTCCTAATTACTTAATTTCTAATTTCTATGAGCTTTACACATAAGTAAACTTTTCAAATTATTCAAATTACCTCAACACTTACGCTGTATTCGGCAGTAAGTAATAAATCTAGGTAAATAATCCAAGAATTTGAATTTACATACCTCACTCTGATGCTATCCGCAGCCGCTTGCTCCCTTCGCTTGAACCTGCTCCTTAGGACACCCCAAAACCAACCACCCTACCGACTAGTACGCCTAGCCCTAGGACATCAATGGATGTCCTAGCCCTCCTAGCCCAAAACCTCCTCAGCCCCCCCGGTGCACTGTAAATCCCACTGTAAACTAACTCTGTCCCAATGCTCCCCCTTCTCCCCTCTCGTAGAATGCATGAATAAAAAAATGATCCCCTCTCCCTAATCCTTCTCCCTCCCTTATGCCTCCTTCACCGCCCTTCCATTTACTTCCCCCACCAAAAATCTTATCCCTTTATTAATGCCTTATCCATTCTCATTTTATGTTTCCTTTTGCAGTATTGGTTACGTTATCCTTATGGGATCACATTAACCCATTCTTTATATATTTCATTTTAACCATTAATTTTAATACTTAATCAATTAATGACTCACTTAATAATTAATGGTTTCATTATTACATATGTACGCTATTTGAATAATGTCAGTTAGAAATATTGTTTTTGTATTATAAATACAATTTGTAGATAATCTTTAGGATTATTATTAAATTAACCATCTTAATAATTGGTCATTATACACCCACCTTAGGAAATTTAGGTCCGAGTTAAGGTATCTTATGGTACAAAGAATACAAAGAACATGGTTCACATTCATAACAAAGTAACCGACATTGGTAGTAAGTAAGTCAAAGGAAACTCATACATGCCTAGTGTATATGTACAAGAAATGTATGTGTAGCTAATTACATACAATTCGTACATGTACTAATAATAATCAAGCTGTCATCCTTTAGTATTTTATGTATGCATCCAATCCATTCGACAAGACTAGTCTTTTATAAAACACAACAATCAATTAATTGTGTGAGAATTTCTTGAATTACAATTGTTTGGTTTCAAAATTTCATTTAAACAATTTGTGGTTTAGTTACATAATAATGAATTTTCATATATACATTTTCTTCATCAACTCCCATCACAGAATGATCTCCATATAGTCTCAACTCTTCTACTCATCCTTCCTCCTAACCTACTTCCAACTCCATTCCCATCAGGTCCTCTGCTAGACTATCTTGGAAGTCACGGCCTATCTTACGACCCTAACTCCAAATAGAACCCGTAAGTGGAAGTGTTGCTATCTGGACCAAGCTTCCCTACTTGAGCAGGCCCCTTGATCCTCATCCTACACTGACACAGGAGGCGTGAACCGGCCAGATCCTCAGGACTTGGAGTTTCGGAGGGATACGGTGGGGAAATGCCTCCACCCTCCTAATCAGATCTAGGGTCCCACCCCTACGATGGCCCACCCTATAATGGAGGATACCACGGTGGGAAATGCCTCCACCCCTCCTAGGGGCAGGTCAACACCCCACAATGGAATTCTGATGACAGAGTGTTGTTGGAGGTTTTTGTCATCGTTTATTTGGTTTTAGGTAGTGTCGTTACCTGAAGTCATGCAGCGATCCCACATATCATAGCAATGCATCTAAGCCAATATAAATTTCCAAATACAATATTCATGCCACAATGTTTCTCGGTCAGTCGATTGGTCTGATATACACTTTCACCATTATTTTATGGCTATTTCATAGCCTATAACATCCAGATTAGTCTGTAACACAAAACCATACATTTCTATGCATTATCATCATGTAATTGCATACTAACATCATTTCACTTTGGTATCTGTGCCGATAAGTTAACATCAAGTTTTTCAATTAGAAATAGACCTCATAATATCCCATATGAATTCAATTTGGCACCCATTCACAAGATTATCATTTTCTCAAACTAAATTGCATAATATCCACATCATCCAACAACATTTAAGCATTCATTTCAATTCACATTTTCACAATGTGTGTGACATATACATCATCATCAATAACATTTATACATTAAGTAAAAGTTTTCATCCACATAATGGAGTCGCGTACATACATCATCATCAATAACATTTTAAACATTCATAAAATTTACATGTATGTAGCTAATTGCATCATATACATCATCATCAGAAACATTTTAAACATTCCTCAAAAGTTCATAAATTTTTTTAAAGTTTAAGAGTATCCTTAATAGTTTCACTATGACTAGAAAATAAGTATATATATAGTCCTCCGGGTAGTCCTGTTTGTCCTAAGTCAAAGGTGGTGTTACATACACCCCACCTTGAAACATGTTCTCAAGGTGGTCCAAAAAGTGAGGGATAATATTGACATAGTGTCGCAACATCTTCAGAAGTAGCAGATCCTGGACTATAACTTGTCCCACTGGACCTTCTTGGTCACCGCAGACGGTTCCACGAGTTATTAGGACTCACGGTCCAATATCGTCATGGTTCTCACAGTGTTAGGGGTTCCACGTCCAGACACATAATTCCTTCCAATTTAGTTTATGTGATTCATCAATAACATAATGGCGTAAAAAGCGGATACATGAAATCTGATTATGAGTTTTCTATGCAAGTGGGAATTAGCGGTCTGAGGAGCTGATGGAGCAGCGGGTCCAATTTTTCTCTTGGATCTTAAATGGTCCTATAAATGAGGTGAAAACTTTGTCCCCTTCACAAACCAAATGGTACTCTTATTAATATTGATACGAATGAAAACTTGGGTCTCCCCACTTTATATCCAGTTGGTCTATTATTGCATCGCATAGCTTTTCTGCCTATCTGTGCTTCCTTTAATCTTTGCCTAATCTGAATCACAGGTTCCTCCATTTCTACAGATCAATTTTGGCCCAAAACGTTACTTTCGGTCTTCTAGTCTATCCCAACTCAAGGTGTTCTACATGGCCTCAGGTACAAAGCTTCGTATGGTGACATTCCAATGGAACTATATTAAGCGTTATTGTGGGCAAACTCTACCAGAGGTAGGAATTACTTCTCCACTAGATTACGATTATCCATACACATACATCCTAAGCATGTCTTCCATGACTTGGTTACTCTCTCAGTCATCCATGTTGTTTGAGGATGATAAAAGGCTGTCTTAAGTTATTTGAGTCCCCAATGTTGATTGTAAGCTTGTCCAAAATCTAGAAATGAATCTGGAGTCCCTACTCTGAAATGATCTTCTTAGGTATTAGGTCAAGCGAATAACCTCATTTACAATTACATGTATATCCCGGTGACATCGTGAAAGTGTCTTTGGCTAGTAGGAATAAAATGAGCACTCTTAGTTAACTTATCCTATCACAAGAATGGAATTGTGTCTATGGGATGTGAGTAGGTAACCCAAACCAAAATCCATAGAGATGACTTCCCACTTGGACATAGGAACATCATGTGGTTGTAGGAGGCCTGGCGGCGGGTGATGGTGAATTCGGCTTTCACTGCTTTGACCTCTGGGGCATTTGGTGATGAAATGGACTATATCGTGTTTCATGCCTACCCAAGAAGAGCTTCTTCATATCTGCGTACATCTTTTTCACACCGGGATGCACACAATAAAGTTCTCAATGGGCTTCCATTGGTGTAATTAGCGAATATCCCCATTCTCTCGGGGAATGTACATCCTTCCTCAATATCTTAACAATCCATTCGGTTTCCAAACTATACCCTTCATGCTTTGGATCTAGCGCACTCCCTCACCCGGAGGTTTGAGTAACCTTTAAATACCAAGCGTCTCCTTGCATTTTGTTCCAACACGCGTTCCCTCAAATTGACCTTTAAGGGTACCAAGAAGGTCATTGGTCTCCTACTCAAGGCATCAGCGACCATTTTCCTTTCCCTTGATGCGATATGCCAAAATCATACTCACTCATAAACTGGCTCCATCGTCTTTGCCTGGCATTAGATCTCTTTGAGTGAGATGTTTTAAACTTTGATGAGTGCGTTTTGAGTTCCAAAGTTCGTAACAAGATAGTGCCTCCAAAGTTTTGAGCTAGCATTATTTATCAGCGCTCTAAATCATGAGTTGTGTATGACTCTTCGTGCTTCTTCAACTTCCCCGATGCATAAGCTATCACTCCTCCATCCCTGCGTGCTTACGGCTCCCAACCCTTGCTTCGGGGCATCCGTGCGGTGTGAAATCTTTTCCATATCTGGCACTTTCGTAGAATTGGTGCACTAGTTAGTAACCTCTTAAGCTCAATGAACACCCTATCACCCTCCTCTGTCCATTCATATCGACCCCTTGCATTACCAAAGTGGTGATGGAGTTTAAGCTACTGAGAATCCTTCTACAAATCTCGGTAATAACCCGCTAGCCCATGAAGCTTCTCACCTCATGGAGCGTTTTTACAGCCACTCCATAATGGCCTTTACCTTTTTTTTGGGTCCACAGAGATTCCTTTGGCCTTTACCTAAATAGTGGATCTCTTTTCTGAAAGAAGGAACATGACAGTTTCCCCTTACAATTTGTTCTCTAAAGGCAGGACAACACTATTCTAAAGTGTTCCTCATGTTCTCTTTCATTCTTGGAATGATGAGGGATGTCATCTAAAAATACTTGTACAAAGCGGTTCTAAGTACTTCGCAATCGCCGTTCATGAGGCTCATGAATTCTGCTGGTGCATTGGTCAATCCGAAGGTACTACAAAAAACTCGTTAATGTCCGAGTTCGGAAGGCCGTTTTGGGATATCACCTTCCTTAATCATAGCGGTAATTACCACGATGCTTAAATGGAGTCTTTGAGGAACAGGTGCTCCTCGCTTTCATCGTCGAAGAGATCATCAATTAGCGGCATCGGTGCACGGTTTTTCAACATGTACGGTTCAAATCCTGTAGTCTATTCACGGTCATAAGGATCCATCCTTCTTCTTTTACCAAAAATTCTTGGTGCACCCGAGGGAGAGACACTAGGTCTTAATGGTCCCTAAGTCCAGTAACTCTTTTTATTGCATTTGCAATTCACAAAGGTTCGGTGCTGTCATCCGTCTGAGAGTCTTGGATATTGGTTCTGCACGGGTTTTTAGCTCAATAGTGAAATCAAGCTCCCTTTCGGAGGTAACCACAGTAGCCAACTCATTGGGGAAAACATCTTGAAATTCGACAAGACTAGATATTGATCTAATGAGGGTCCTTCACGTCTTTCATTGCCTCTACTATATAAAGTCGACACCCTTGTCTCAAACATAGCTTGACCTTCATAGTGGATATAAACATACTTGACACTTTTCTCTGTATACCCTGGATCTCTAGTGGTCTTCCTTCATCGCTTCGACTACCGAAACACCCTCTTTGAAACAATCTACCGCTTCGTGGAAATTTGCTAGCAATCCATTCAATGATTAAGTCCCATACGTCCAAGAGTAGTAGCGATATACTTTCAACTTAGTGGTATTACACTCGAGTCTACTATACAATTATCACGACACTAGGTCCCTCTGCTTGTTTTCCCGAAGCCATCTCGACTTGTTTAAAGTCATAGTTCTCGTAGGCTGCCAACCACTCTTTTCTAATCGCGGATGTTGAAATAGAAACTATGTCATGCGAATCAGAAATAAAATCTTAACATTGATATGATTTAGCGTGCGGCAGCGACTCCACCACCATGGATTGATGTTACGAGGCGGTTATTAGCTAGCTGCGTGAATATGGTGGCTACTACTTGCTCTCCCATTGGTGCCTTTCCTTCTCACGTGGACAAACCCTGATGGTAACTCCGGACAATCCCGTTAGTAATGGGGTCCCTCGCATCTCAACGAAGTAATACGAGATTGAACCGATGCACTATTATGTCAATACGTCTTTGAAATGAGTTCCTTCACCTAGAACACCTGCCCCTACTACTGCTCCACGATATGTTCGGGGTCCTGGCAATGCCTTAGATTAGCGATGAACTAGATCTTTGCACTTTCGCCCGTACATTAAAATCCCACAGCCTTGTTCTTGGCGTGAATATGTTACCATATGGTGGTGTCCTTGAGCCCCCCTCCTAGAATGTTAATTAGAGGGCCTTTCCCTGCGAATCGGTGATGCGGAAATGTCGGTCTGCACCCCTCGTCAAGTTCATATGTTCTTCTTCCATGTAGCAGCATTTTCTACTGCCTCTGCTACTGAAGGCGGCTTCCACATCCTCACCATAGCTCTTATCCTGGGGTTCAATCCATAGATGAAGCGCTCTGCTTGTCGTTGGTGGCTATCCATATCTGACACATATTTGACCAGTTCCATAAACTTTATCTCATATTCTTCTGGATTTTGTTTTCCACGTATTAAGGCGTAGAAATGCACTGACACCGGTACTCCCTCGTGATGCTGTAGGTATATATTTCCTCCTGAACCTTTCTCGAAAAGTTCCCAAGATCACGAATAATGCAGGGTGGAATCTGATTGTCTTTCGGAGTTACCCCACCGATTAATTTGTCCTTAAGCGAAAATGGCGATCTTACCGCTAGCCGAGTTGGGCATAGTCTCTTAAAGGCCAAAACCACTGGTCATGCCTAACCGTAACTTCAGCATTCTTTAGTCGCGACCTCCGAGAAACTTCGGAAGTTTGATCTTTGCAACTCTCGCGTGATGTATTCGGGTGGAAATTCTCCCCTTGAGTTCTTTGATGCTTCTGGATTACCCATTTTAGACGTTGGGGGTTTCACTTCAGTCCCTACTGGTTGTTTTCCCTTTAAAGTCTCATTAATGTTTTCCAACGAGCGCAGTATGAGGCGAGTTCGGGCGATGGTGGTGGTGAAACTGGCGGTGCTTGCGACGGCGGCTTCCACCCGCCTCGACCTCCTCGAGTCGACCATCACGGTATGTGCTTTGACTGCATCAACCAAAGTTGTCGAGGGGTGAGTTCGAGGATGTTTTAAGTGTGCTACTAAACTTTAGAAATAGAGTTAAGCGTAAGTTTTCTTTGCTTTTACCTGCGTAAAAGCGGACATTACTCCATTAGAGTTGGCTCGGTTAGGGTTAGGTTTAAACTCTAAGCCGTTTACGATAGATCCCTCTGAAACAACTGGTGGTTTTCTTTTCCCTTGTGGCTATGCTAGCTGCGCTTCACTTGCGACTTCCTAAACTTACGCTCCTGTGAATATTTCACGGACAGAAATAGAAAACCGAAGGTTGGAAATGTGAAGGCTCCCCAATTCTATGAAAAGAGACAGAAAAATACTTTGCCCCTCTGGATGCATGGATTTTGTTCGCCTAATCTCCTTCCAAAGATAGCAGTGAGAGAGACCATTTAGGTCCTTCATTGGTTTTTGTAACATCACGGTTGCTCAATGTTGGATCACCCTTGATGCGGCGGCTAGTCTTCGGAACTTAGAGGGTTTCTATGACTACGGCTTGATAAGTAACGAAGTCATGATATATTGGTTGGCACTTTTAAGATCCATGTGAATCCTGCAGTTACCATTGCATTTGGAATAGTAAGGCATTTTCCATGGAAGCGAGGAAGAGCTCCAACCAATGGGACTCATGTTCTCAATAGATTCTGGATCGTGAAGCCAGGTATTCAAAGAACTATTTTCTATATATTCCTAGACCAAGTAAGACTGACCCTCTGAACTAATACAAACACCCTCTAGCTTAACCAAATTAGTGTGGTTGACCTTTTTCAATATCTTCAACTCCTGGGATATATCTCCTTTCATGAGCTTTATAGCATAATCCCTACCATCGAGAGTACCTTTGTAAACAGAGCCCTCTATATTACACAAAGGGCTGAAATTCTGAGTGGCTTTCTCGAGGTCTTCAATAGAATACATTAATGGGTTCTCAACGCAGTCTGAAATTCCAGTCATAAGCTTACTTTTAGTCTTTAACTCTTACATGAAGGTGGCCTCGATCTTGAGGAGATGCTTGTTTATACATATATTAAGTCTCTTCCTCCACCGAGAATACCTGAGTCGTACAAAATTATTCTTAATATTCACATGCTGCGAAAACATTCACATTTGCGTTTTAATACGCTTTCTGGGTTTTAAATTTTTATTTCTTTATTTTCTTAATGTATTTTTAAGTCATTTATTTTTATGTAGACAATTTGATCTCTTTGCTCACATATCCGCACCATCTAGACATGCAAGGATGCCTGTGATAAAAATGTATTTATTTATTCTACATGCATATTTCTCTCCCTGACTTGATTCCCTCGGCGTTTTGTCTGTAAAAAAAAATGGTTGGTTGTGCAGTGGTTTCGGGATTAAGAAGAAGGAGACACCTAGAATTGTGTATGAGGTCTATCCTACCTATTCATTTCATGTGAAAATAATGAAGAACAGTTGGGTTATTGGCCCGTTTTAGTTTTTTTTGTACGAAGGAAGCATTGTGTTTTGATAGAGTCAAAACCTCCTCACGGGTCCTCCACAGGTGATAAGAATATTGAACAATGGATGGAAAATCGGGAAGCAAATCCAACATTATGACACTAAAAACCCTACTCTCTAGCACCAAAAGAATCCCTTATCTCCTGTATTGAATGCAATATGGATAGCTTATGATTCAAAGGATCAATGGATTTTCCAGCTGTGCAGTGTTTGGTCACTCCACCTCAACCTTCTCGCTCCGGGTTTTTTTTGTTGAATTAATTGTCTAAATGCTTGTTCTTGGCTCTTCAAACTAGTATTTAAATTTTTTTTTCCAGAGTGTTGGACGACCAAAATGGAACAGCACAAAGATAAGACAACAGGACGTTCATACAAATGGGCCTGTTCTAGATGAAATTTTGATGGCAGATCCTCAGGTGGCTATAATTTCTATGATCATTAGTTGTCCTAGACGGTCAATACAGACATTATCAATTCTTTCACTTTTAATAAATAGAAATGCTTGTACGTACCAGGCCCACACTCACTAGATTTGCCAGTTTTGAACAGGTTTGTAGGCGAGAGTAGGAAGAATGCGTTTTGAGCCATGCCCTTGTCTGGTGGCGCTTTTTAAGTGGATTTGCCAGTTTTGAATAGGCCTGCACACCCTATTATTTATTTTTTAAAGATAGTTTTCACCTTTATAGTTTTGTTTAATCACGAAATACCACATTACATGGCGTGGATTTGGTGTTGGTGTTGGTGTAGCAAAATGGAGGATGTGCTCTAGAGTCCATAACTATGGGCTATTACAAATCTCTACAGTTGATGAGAGGTTGATCAGGTAGATCGTTCCCTTCTTTCCTTTTTTTGTTTTAAAAGACCATAAGAGCAGCCAGGAATAAACAACTGTGGAATGATTGTTGGGAATTTAGAGACCACAAAATGCCTCAGTGCACTTTAGGGAAGAGATTGGACATGTGTCTCTACAAACATTCTTGAATATGAGATTAGTCATTGAAGGGATAAGTCATCTTTATTGTAGATTCTTCTTGTTTCAATTAATTGTTTTTTTTAACATAGCAACAAAATTCTAGTCTGACAATATTTTCCTAAAGATTTCATGAAGCTTTAATACCACATAAATTTAGTAGTTCACCAAAATGTTATAAAACCAAATTTATGGGGTTGCGTGAAATAAAACAACAAATAAAACAAGAGGGAGAACCTCCTCAACTGTGAAAACAACCCAAATTGGCATAAAAACACAATCGTATTGTGGGTGGTGAAGCCAATTTCGATTTGAAACGAGACTCACGATACCGAATGTGATAACCGGTTAAATTAGCGTTTAAATTGATTCCTAATTTAATTTCTAATTTCTATGAGCTTTACACAGAAGTAAACTTTTCAAATTATTCAAATTATCTCAACACTTACGTTGTATTCGACAGTAAGTAATAAATCTAGGTAAATAATCCAAGAATTTGAATTTACATACCTCCCACTGATGCTCCTCAGCGGCCGCTTGCTCAGCCGGCTTGAACCTGCTCCTTGGGACACCCCAGGCAATAGCCACCCTACCGACTAGTGCAGCCCTGGCCCTAGGACATCAATGGATGTCCTAGCCCTTCGAGCCCAAAAACCTCCTCAGCCCAGGTGCACTGTAAATCCCACCGTAGTAACTGCGTCCCAATGCTCCCTCGTTCTCTCTTCTCGTAGAATGCATGAATAAAAAAATGATCCCTCTCCTAATCCTTCTCCCTCCCTTATGCCTCCTTCATAAGCCCTTCCATTTACTTCCCCCACCAAAATCTTATCCCTTTATTAATTCCTTATACATTCATTTATGAACCCTTTTACGTATTGGTTCACGTTATCCTTATATGGGATCAGTAACCCCATTAACTTTATTATATTTCATTTTTAACCATTAATTTTAATACTTAATCAATTAATGACTCACTTAATAATTAATGTAACCCTTATGTACTGCTATTTAATAATAATAATAATTAATCGTTCATTAACCCTTATGTACACTATTTAATAATATCCAATTAGAAATATTATTTTATGATATAAATACAATTTAGATAATCTTTAGGATTATTATTAAATTAACCATCTTAATAATTAAGGGTCATTACAACTCTCCCTTTATAGAGGCACCCACATGCAAGACCTACATTTCCTTGTTATCACTGCACTCCTTGCCCAAACGTTTCCTTACACCATTTCATACACTTACATGACCTAGATCAATATTCACCTAGGAAACACCCAAAACTTGAGTAGGATTCTCCCAATAGGACATCTTGAGACCCTCTCCAAACTTAGCTTGTTAAACTACATAACATCTTTGAGCATTTGTCTGGTTAAAGGGGGGTTTGATGCACATGTTTGGGTAGTTTGATTATTAGATGTGATTGAAATTGCTATGATCCCTGTGACTTATGAGCCCATGGAGGGTGTACTTGTTTCTGCAGGACCATGTCTGGTGGAAAGGTACATATGGGGATATGATTAGCTCAGACCTCCATGGGGCTAAAATCCCACTAGATGGATGTTGTGACCCCAACCAGGGGCATAGAGACACCAGCTGATGGCACCAGGAAAGAAGAAGAACGTTTCTCCTGAGACACTCTAGCAGGCCTAGACCCATGGGGTTCTTGTCCTTCCACCATGACATTGGCCCTTGAAGGCCCCTAATGTCATCATATTGACCCTTGACGTCATCAGTTAGGGTTTGGCATGATGACATTTTGGTGCTAGTTGGCATGTGCAACATCTTTTGAGGCCTAACGTTTCCCATTTGATGCCTAACATTCCATGATGGGGCCTAATGTCACCATAATAGGGGCATGCCATCATCCCTAAAGTCATATTAGGGTTTAAATTGTTAATTTTATGTAAAAACTGGATTTTTGATGTAAACTGGCCATGTCGGCCTTTTGTGACCTAAAAGACAATTAAAGGTCATTGTCATTTGATAAAGAGATAAAACTCTTGTATTTGATCAATATTCATTCATCACTCAAGTAGAGGTCTAAAATTTGGCCTCCCTTAAGTGTATTTGGCTGAAACTAGTGGTGCACACTTCTTGAAGGAGGCAATTTTTGGTGCATTTTGGCTATTTTCTTATGGAGGATCTTCAACTAGGGTGATTTGCTAGATTATTCTTGGTGAAGTGAGTGGAAAATCTGAATTTATTTATTGTGAATGAATGCTTATGGTTATTTTTACTTGTTTCATGTCTAAGATTATGAAATTGCTAGCTTGAAACCCTAAGGGAAAGACATATGTTACTATTTTTTTTCCCTATAATCTTCCATGTGTTAAAATTTCTTGAAAGGCACCTAATTTGAAGTAGATACTAGAGCCCTACCATTGTAGCACTCTATTAACCCTACATCCATTTCCCAATTTCATATTTTATTACATTTTGTTCAAGGAAACAAAAAATCGCTAGGGCCTAACCATTGTTACTTTCTAGCAATTTTCTCTTGGAAGTGGATTTTTGAGGCATTGGGATACCAACACCTCTCTTATCTCTTCCACCCCTTTAAAATATAATTATCATTGATATATTTCCATAAATATTTTCTACTGCCATTAGTGACTCCATTTACCCTAGAAAGGCACTAGACTACCTACTACAAGTGGTGATTGATCAAACAAACACCTATACTCTTATCCTTGAACTCTTTACTAACATTTTCTAACCCTAAATTAGACTAACTCCTAAAATAAATTGCTTTTGTAGTAAAACATTGCTACATCCATATAAACATACATTAATATGGCACATTTACCTACATAACTTGCACTAGAACCATTCAAAATTCAATTGTGACAATTGCTAGTGAGTCTACTAGGTAAGTGCTAGTTTTGTCTGTGGTTTTCTTGCACTTTTGAATTTTAAACTTCTTGTTGTTGCAAAATATAGCTACAGCCATCTAACTGCAGCAAAATCTCTACAAAAGTGACATTAAAATCTAGCTAATCATTTCCAATATTGCTTGTGACAACTTACTATCAATTTGCCTAGTCAAAGTCACTTTTTATTGTCTTTTTCAAGCAATTTCAAGGCTTGAATCGTGTGGTTGCTATAAGATATTAATTTCTGTTCTAAACTGTTGCATTGCTGCAAATTCATAATCAACTATCTTATTTTATGAAGGTTTATTGTCTTATGAAGTGCTAACGATCATCTAGTACTTGGAAAGTGCCTCGTTTGCCTTGTTGTCTTGTTCTGGGCAGGTACACAATATTATCCATTTGCTTCATCATTAAGACATAAAAGAAACCTTTGATTTGAGTGATCTGTGAGAGGGGAAGTATTTCCCTATGACTATTTTCCTTATCCTTCTCAACCCCCCCAGGTCACTAGGGACGTCTCCCCTAGGGTAGTCTTGACATACTCCTAAATAGAAAGGGATTTCCTATTAAGGTGGCAGTGATAGGTTATTCCCTGTTATGCCAATTTTGTATCCACTTTCCTTGGACTTTTGGGAAAGTAAAAATTGTGCGATAACAAGCAATAATGAGGTATTTTTTTTCCATGTGACAGATTCGTTGTCGCTTGTCTCTTGAGAAGTTTAGAGGGAAATTTAGAGCTTGGAGATATGTAAGGATATCCCCATATCACAGATCAAACAAAGAGATGAGGAAAATGTGCTCATCCGAAAATGAGTATGTTGTATCGCCTTCCTCATTCTCTACTGGAAACTCTGACATTATCTCGACGAAGACTAAATACTTCTTGAAGCACACCAATCCAATTGTTATACTTCTCGGCAATAATTCTCCTATTCAAAACATATTAAAATGGATTGACCGCAGCGATGATGGTTGTATTTCACAATAGAATGTAATGTTAGAGCCGCTTGATAGCGTGAAAATATTCCAACACCACTTTCACTACATGTGAATATCTAAGTTCAGGACCCATGAGAGTGTGGCTCAAGTAATAGATCACATGCTCTTGGAGCTCATCATCCTCCTTAACTAGAACCATGCCAATCAAAGACTCAAATACTTCCAAATATAACAAGTAGTCTCTATTGTAATTATGGGGACTCAACAAAGGAGTCGAAACCAACTCTTTCTTCAAAGCATAAAAAAAACATTGTGCGGCTTTGTACCAACATAATGGGATCCCTTTCTTCAAAAGGCGCATAAATCCCTTTGTTATATTAGCATAGTTCGGAACAAAATGCCTAAGGAAATTCACCTTTCCTTGTAGGCTCTAAAGTTGTCTTATTGTATGTGGTGGAGGCAACTAATTTATCACCTCAACCTTCAAAGGGTCAACCATGATCCCTTTTGTCCAAACGATGAATCCCAAAATATGACCAGAGGTCATAGAAAAAATACACTTGTGTGGATTCAATCGGATCCTATAGAAACGACACCATACGAAAACTAAGCGGATGTGTAATAGATGTTGGGCCCTCTTGCGCGAGTGAGCTGTGAGATCATAAAAGTATGCCTCCACTATGTTCTTCAAGTCATTAAATGCAAACATCATGGCCCATTGGAATGTCACGCACCAACATTTTTAAGACCAAATGCCATTTTCTTGTAAGTGAACGCACCCCAAGGACATATAAAGTATGTCTTGTGTTGGTCTTCTGAATGAATTTCAATTTGGTTGTAGCTAGAAAAACCATCCATAAATGAGAAGATCTCACTCCCCGCACACTCATCCAAGATCTAATCAATGAATGGAGTCAGGAAGTTGTCTTTAGGACATGCCTTATTCAATTCCCTAAAATCCATGCAAACACGGATCACACCCTGCTTCTTATCAATGGGAACAGGGTTGGAGACACATTTCATCAGAGGAACTGGGTAGATAAATCCTGCATTGAGAAGCTTTTCAAATTTTTCCTTTATTGTCACTACCTTTCTTGGGTTCACATGTCTCAACTTCGGTTGAATTGATTTTACATTCTCATAGGTTTGAATCTCATGTTGAAATATTTGAGGGTCAATGCTAGGAATTTCCTCGTAAGACCATGCAAACACATCTCAAAACTCCTTAAAGAGTGTTTTATATCAAGTGATCTCATCATATGAGCATTCTGCTCCGATAAAGACGTTTATGACAATTTCAGGATTCTTAGAAATGTTGACTGGGATTGTTTCCAATATTTACCCATGTTTCCTTCGGCATAGACACCATGTCTAGCCAAGGGATTGACTACTCCATCAACACTTCCAACAACAACTGACTTGAACTCTCCATTCTCAACTCGACTGAGTTCAGGGAGGAAATATGATCTCTGATGCAAATCCTCCCAGGGCCTTTCGGTTCCTACCATCGCCTTGATAATTGCTTCGTCTTATGGAAATATGGTAATTAAATGGTCTTGAGAGTTCGAAGAGTTTTGAGCCTAGATAGTCTAAAAAAAGAGATCACCCTCCTCAGTGACCATTGGAGTTTGATCTGGGTCGGTTGTGGCCTGCTAAATGGATCGATAAGCTATTTCAGCAACAGAAAAATGTTCGGCCATCCCGACATGGACCCGATATTCAACCATACTAGATGGTGAGGGAAGGGTCCATGGGTCCTGTATATATGTATTTCTAAATGAAGCAACCCTATTAACCAGAGTATCTCTAACATACAAAAACAATGCGGGGAAATCAAAATATCCCATTAGCGAAGGGTACATCCCACAACCGATGCGCTCAATGGTCTCCTGAGATTTTTCAATCCAAGGGACCGTAGACCTAGTATTAGCTGACAAATAAGAAAGGTTGGATGCCACCTGATTGATAGCCATGGTTCTTCCCTCGTGGAGAAAAAATATAATGCAAAAAACTGGCGAGACAACATCTGTTATGGTGTAGGTCCAACTTCTTCCTAACAAGAAATTATAGTCAAGTGGTGCATCAACTACTTCGACCTCTACACAAACTGACTTTCCCCCTAGCATGACCAAACATGAAGGAATCATACCATGCAGCCGAAATGAGCATCCATCAAAGGTAGTCAAGAGTGTAGGAGAAGGGGTAATTTCAAGAGAATCGATGGCTTTTTAGGATGACAAAGACATCATGCACGTGGAAGCTCCTTCATCGACGATTGTTCTCTTAACTAAGAGATTGTTGCAAACAACCCCTATCTGAAAGGTTATGTGATATGGAAGTCATGGTCTCACATCAGTAGCATCAAACTTCATTACGAGCTGACTAACAGAGTCTGCAACTCCTATGATAGATAACAACGCAGTACACTGCAAGGGTAAAATTTGGAGGACCGCCCAAGTGAACATTGTACAAGGCATCTAAGCCAAATCCTCCACAAATGAATAATTGGGAGTGAATCATGCATTATGGTTATGTGTTGTCATTTTATAAATTCTCTTTGGTATGTGTGGCATTGTTTCTTTCTCAGGCCTCTCTATGTGGAGACGGGCTTGATCCTCTAAAGTTTTCTTACCCTTCTCTGTCAACTCAGGGTTATCATAGTTCTGATTTTTCGTCAAGAAATATACATCTTTTAGCTTCGAGGATTTAAGAATGTTTACTAATACTTTATATTTTTCAAAGGGGGGAGCACTTGAAGTAACCCCTTGTGGTTTAAAGTTGGAAGAACCAGATTGCAAGTTCTTCCCTTGCGAAAAATATTTTTTCAACACAACAGGTTGTTGTTGTTGATTCATCTTGATAAAATGTTGGGCTTCTTCCATTCGCATGCATTGGTGTGTAAGGTGATCATCCTCACAAATCTTACAAGGAAAATTCACTTTCCTTTTCTCATGCTTTTCCCCCTCAACATTTTTATCCAACACTTTATTATTACCCCCACCACCTTTCTTTCCCTTGCCTTTTCTTTCGTCTCTAGGATGCTGAGGACCCTTCAAATTCTTTGTCTGCACAGAATGTACATCAGAAGACTGGGTGGCATGGGTGGTTGAGTCAGTGGTTAGATGAGCCACATGTTTTTGGATAGCAAGTGTCGACATCTATCTAGCAACCAGATCTACGACTTTCGACTGAGCAGAACCCACTATACCATCGTCATGTGGGTTGGAATTTGTATTTTACAAGTTGATAGTATATCACGACGTGTTCGACATAATCTCGTAGAGAATGCATGACTTAGAGTATATAATATCTACTTGATGTGCCCTAAAGATTGCTTGTTCATCTGAAAACACTCTCGACGTTGCGACATCCTTCAAAATATACGAGATTAAAGGTTTTAGGAACCATTCAACGAGGAACTCTGGTGGAACCATAGACTTAATTAGGCTCTTCCATCTCCTCCATTCCCAAATGTGATTGGAAATGTAAGTGGAATTATCTTATACAAAGTTTTCCAACAATTCTATCTCAGCGTTGTACCGAACAGGGAGTTGGAAGTGGTTTAAGAAAACCATATCTAGATCACCAAACGTCGAGTACATTCCCCTCTCAAGTTCAATAGACCATTTGGAAGTGCCTATAGTGATAGTACACTGGAACAGACACAATCAGATCGAATCCTCATTTAACGATTTGGATGAGCACCACAAGTGGAAAGTCGTCATGTGGTCTTGTAGGTATTTTTCGCTTTTCCCCTCAAAATTGGGAATGTTTGAAGGTAATTTAGTTATGTCTGTAGGCCAATTGGGGCCATGATGAATAGGATCATTCATCAACTTGGAAAAAATTGGAAAATTCAAAGTTTCCAAAAACAATAACCTAGGTTGCGTCATTGACTGGTGAGTAGCCTGAAAAGAAGGTCTTGGGTTTTAGCTAGCACCAGGTTGTCAGAAAGAGTTTTCTATCGAACTAGAGCTTGGGATAAATCCTTGTGGTCCCTGGTTAAACAGAGGAAAATTTCCAACTATATGGTTTCGAAGAGGAAAACCATGGTTACCTCCAATGAACCCCCGATGGACTAGAGGAAATTTTGGCATATGAGTGGAGTGACCGAGAAAGGGGTTTTCCCCTTACAACATCTCTAGGAAGGGATTCAAATGGCCTTGGAGAGGGGCACTCCCCAAATTCACCCCTATCAAGGACATAGGTCCTTGCCAAGGGGCAGACTGACCTTGGAAGGGGTTTCCCCCTTCCGACACTGTAGACACGGTGAAAGGGTTTCTCTAGAAGCTACCGTAAAGTGTGAACAAGGTTGAAGTTGATGGCATACTAGAATATTGGGATCCACTACCCATAGAAGCGCCCCAACCCCATGTGTGGTTAGGGTCAGAAAATGTAACATGTTCTCTTATGATGAATGGATATGACGAAGGAATGTGACCTTCGCCCCAAGAAAAGAATTGGTAAGAAGCTTGAGTGCTACCTGCACCAACATTCGACAACTGGGACATTGGTTGATAACTCACCAACATGTTAAACATTTCCATCGATGACATTCCATAAGAGAAAGTGTTTTTTGTTGACGCAAAATATGTTTCTACACTCGAAACTCGAGTGGGACTGAAAATCAATGAGGCAATTATATTGGTTTTCTCGATGACGGTGGATTGAAGCACATTTTTCATTTGAGATGACATACCACGAGGAAAGATCCCCCTATTAATAATCTTCGAGGTGGGAGTTACAAGGGATAATGAACCTAACACTGGTAAAGTGTCATCCATAATGGCCCATTGAAGAAGGCTACTATTAGTAAAGTCATATCCTGGAGGAGGGACTCATATAACCGTAAATGGGAAATTCGAAGGCAACGGAGAATTAGCATGTGGAGAAAATTCCTCAGCTCCAAGATCCTCAACAATTACCTCTTTTGGTTCTAGAACGTTGACTTCTAGAGAGTTATGGTCTACGATCTCAAACTTATCAACTGATACGAAAGTGTTGGATTGATCAAGTTGACGCCTTTGAGGAGGTGGGGGAGAATTGTTTCTAATCTCTTCTTGGGTGGAAGGCCTTGAATTCTCCTCGATATTCGAGGTGGTGAGTTGGCCACTTTGAGAAATGAACTCTTGGTGACAATCGAAGCATATGTCTAAGGTTGAACTACCTTCACAAAACACACTGCTAAAATGCCCTAAATATAGAACAGACTCAAACAACTCTGTCAATATTCTAACTCAAGTGGATTAAGTCTCAGGAATGAAAAAATAACAAAGTGGTATCATGCCCTTTCAGACGAAGGAATGGGTTAATTAAGTCTTGTGGACCACCAAAAAAAGGTATGAGAAGAGTTTATCTTGACTGCCACATATCATCCTTATCCAGTGTAAGTATCCATGATTCGCAGGGAACCCTCCAACAATATTGAAGTGCGTCATACAAAATCTTCCCCAGGTACTACGACAAACCCCCACAGTCACCTTGTGGTTTACCTAGGAAGATAAACTATGGTTACCAGCTCACAATCGGGATCAAAAGTGTGGGCAGGGTATCAAAGCCTGAAGCCCCGAAAGAACCTCCTCTCGTGGAGGTATGGATACGATCAAAACCCCCAATACACAATATTTCCACTATGTTCGGTCCATCTCTGGAGGGGAATCTCCTCGGCTATTCCTTACATGACCTTGTGTTTAAATCCTATGTTAGAGGATCTTTTGGACCAACCTGTTATCACTCTATAAATTCCCAGAGGTTGTCAGAGTAGAAGAAATTTACAAGAGGTAACTTTATCCAACCACTTCGAAACTGGAATCTAGCCCTACCAGCTTCAGAGAGGGATCTCTCTGTATGATTTAGCTCTCTCTGTATGATTTAGCTATGTTTTAACTTTGAGATATTAGGCTAGTTAAACAAAATAAGATTGAAAAGGTTTGTTGTTGTTTTTTTTAAGTTGGCTGAAAAGAGTTTATGCCTCCATTGGGCTATGGGGTCTGTATTATAAAGATAGAGGTCTAAACATAAATCAAAAGATTATTTTCACAGGGCAAGATAATGCATTCATTGGATTATTTAGCAATAAAGTGATGAATAGCAAAAAATATGAGAATATCAATTAAAGTAAAGAAGCATTTAAGAATTTATTCATTGTAATATCAGAAAGATAAACATTAAGATATTTCAAAGCCGGAAACAGGGTATACAAAGATAAATCCTGCAACATGCGATACTTTAAAATATTAGATTAGAAAACAATATGACAACTGAGAGAGAAAAACATTTAACATAGAAAAGAATAACATCACCAATGAACAACACGCGAGAATCCTATGAAACGTCCCTTTATATTACTGGAAGATCTCTTGATAAAAATTACAGTCCTTTTGGTTTACAGGGCGTAAAGATCAACCCTCGGTACTTCAAAGTTTTAAGTATTTATAATAAAAAATTACATACGATCCTATCATTAAGATCAGGACGTGCCAATTCTAAATTTAGCTAACTAACTCAACAAAATACAAAAATTCAGGAACTGTTTGATGATGTGTTGAAACTTCATGCTGATTTCTGGGGTAAACCGTTGGYGAGGCCTCTGCACGACCTCGTTTGACAGGATAGTTGACTAGGCTTGGACACCTAATCTCTTAATCGATCAAATTGCACAACTCTTCCCATCGAAGGTGACTGGGAACGCCGACTTTGAGTAGTCTTCGGTACACTTCATCCATCTCTGTATACTTGGCAAAAGTTGGCTTGACGATGAAAATGTATCGGATCTCGTGTTGTATGCTGATGTCTGACTGTAAAGATTATAAGAACGCCTTGCCTATGATACTGCCCTGTATTCTTGAGAATTTAGAACTATCCTTAGCCACAGTGGCTAGTTTCTTTTAATTATACATTGTCATTAACTTATCATTTATGACCCTTAAACCAGGGAGGCCTTTGTTCTGCAGAGCTTCGATTTTGCTGAAAAATCTTTGCACTCCTATATCCATAGTCTGGACCTTTTCCTCCAGCTGTAGTGTCAGTCCTCTTTTGGTTAGGACCCTTTTGACTTCAAGGATAGTTTCTGTCCTATCTTCAATTTTCAAATACTCTAACTCTTCTCTGGTTTTAGAATTCAAGAATTTAATGATCTTAGTGGCTTCTGTGGGCATCTCTCCCAGTTCTGCTCTTATTTTCTCAATAGCCTCCTTGCTTCTTCACACTAGTTCATTTTGCTCGAACATGATTTGTACCATAGGCCAAATTTCATTTACGGACTTGGTGGTATCCATCCAAACACTTTCCTTGACCTCGACAAGTGTTTTTCCTACCACTGTTTTCTTCTGAAGCTGTTGCAATTACTGTTTGATCTTGTCTGATTTTTGTTTCTCCTTGGATAGATGGTTTGGTAATAAGACTTGAGTTCCTAAAGGTTCTCAACCTCATTTTTAAGTCTTCTTATCTATGTCTCTTGCAAATTCAACTCTTCCATGGATTTTTCCAGTTCTACTGTCTTCTCCAGAGCTGTCAGTGGAGTTGATGAGGGAATCTCTGCTGCAGATGTTGTGCTTACTCCTATGAGTGGAACTGTGCTCAATGGAATAACTTCCATGGGATTTGATTGTTCCTTCTCTTTCAATAACCTTTCCAGTTTTGCTTCCATCTCTTTCAACTATGCATTCTGCTCCATTATCAACTTGAGCATCTCATCTTTCTCACCTTTTGTCTCAGTTATCTCCTTTGTCTGTGCATATTCCATTGGTGGAAGTTTCAACTGTTTCCTCAGAGACGCTATATCGACATTTTTCTTTTTAAGCATCTCCTCAACTTATTTCACATTTGAGGGGTCATACCCGATCTTGAGGACCAATTCTTCCAACATCTTAATTCTATTATCCTTTGCAAAGGATGATATCTTTTCTAATTTCAGCTGTGTCTGAACATTGCTTAGAGATACTTGTAATTTAGTGGTCGCAGTAGAAGTGTTTTCCAACGTGGAGAAAATCATTTCCCCAGTTTTCCTATGCAGATCCATTTGATCAACAGGATGCACATCCCTAGTATGAAACTCGAATGTTGCCCTTTTGTAATCAGTGATTGCTTTGGGGTCTGACACCTGTGCCTGCAGAAACACCATGTGCATTCTACCCTTCTCTGTATCAAATGTAGACAACAATCTGTGTTGTGCCATTGAAGCTTGTTTCCAAAACTGGGCATAAGTACTGTTGGTCAGTGTCTGATTTTTCTTTTTTATCAGGTCATACTTCTAAAAAACACTCAATTTTGGTCCTACTTTGCTCGGCTGGTCGACTGGTGGAGTATCCATGGAATTCTTGGAAAAAACTATAGACATTATCTGTTTTCCACTTGTTCTAAGAAGTGACCGATCATCCTTCATAGTTGTAGTGGACTGGATTCCCTTTTCACCAGCCGTGTTAGGTATAAGACTGGTTTTTGGCCTTTTGGTGTGTAATTGGAAATCTTCAGCCGAGACTTCAGAGACTGAAGGTGAAGTATCCTTCCTGGGTCTTTTCTCCTTGGGAACCTGTGGTGTAGTAGTCTGTGAGATGTTAACTGAAGGGTCCTGTTGTTTTGTCTCAACCAGAGTGTTCAGCTCCCATTCAGTTTGATTTGCAAACTTCTCTATCTCAGGCTTGGGGGTATGAACATATGGGACATTTTTATTTTTAATCCTCATCTAAGAAATTATCCCGCACGGATCATAGTGCCATGTGAAACTAGCATAAAACTTCATTTTTTTCAACAGTCTTTCTGCTTCATCCTCAGTGCCTCGGCTATTGCAGATGAAAGACCCTATTTTCCCTTTAATTCTAAGTTGTTGTTTCTTTTTCAGAGACACAAAATGTATGTCATTTGAGTTAATCATTTGCCTTATATACTCTAGGGAAAATATCCTCACGGGTAGATACTTGGGCAATTTGTATGGAGCCAACTCGCATCCATATACTCTGATCTCGGTGTGATTTTGGTAAAGATACCAGTCTCTAGTCTTTGCAAGGTCTGAGAGGTGTAAAATCCTCTGAATCTCCTCATTTATTCTTGGTTCAGGTCTGCCACTGAGCATGCTCAAGATAGGATGGTAGAACTGCTCAATAAACTGTTTGAAGCTAAATTCTGTAGAATTTCCCCTGAGTAGTGAGGTCCAAGTTGTTACTTCCCGCGGCCTCTCGTCCTTGTCCATCTTCTGCATTGAAAAGGAGAATCTGCCTGCTTGAAAGAAAGTGAACATGTAGGCTAGTATTGAGGAATACTGGAACATGCCTTTTGAGGCAAAATTTAAGAACTTCTCGTGAATACTGCTCGCCAGGAAAGTGTTGTAATCAAACTGCATGGTGGGCCTTTCTTCTGTGGAGAAAATGGACAGAAAACCCAATATGGGTTCATCCACCCATTGGTCGAAAAAATAACCCAGTAGAGCACAGAGCGACGAAATGATTTGGTTTCCCTTTACTGAGAACAGGAAGGAAGGGTATGGGGGATTTGTCTTGGGGAGATGAGCAACCTAAGGGAGGAAAAGCTCAAAAATATAGGCTCTTTGAGGGAAAGATAACTTCTGGTAAAGCTCTGTTATGACTTCAAGATTGAAAGGGGAGGCAGATTCA
>SNQJ01S0037940.1:49298-63388 GCA_010110895.2 Picea sitchensis
GGGGGGGTTCTGAAAAATATTATCAACCGTTGATCTGAGAGCTAGCGTCTCAACCATTTATATGTATGTTGTCTTTACTCTATGAGCACAAAGTCATATTAGCTCCAAAAATTAGGATAAGTGCATTATATGGATTCACCCAAGCTTTCTCTGTTTTTATCACCATGGGGGTTAGACATCAAACCTTTAAAACGTCAAAGATATGGTTCAACATCAATCATCCTGCCTGTTTTATTGAGACAAAGCAAACTGCCCTATGCACTAACCTAATTACCTATGACATTTAGCCCATATTAAACTGTTGGACTAAAAAATTACTCTATCCTGGGGTTATTTGACGAAGATTAGACAATTTGGTCAAATTCATTCACTAGCTAACCTAATTTGCTTGGCTAAGATTAAACAATTTAGCCAAGCTTATTCACTACTACTATCAACATCAATTCAAAAGGACTTGGCCATGTTTAAACTGTATGAACCAAGTCACTATTATTGCATGGGGCTTTATCCAATTTCTTTTATGCTCTCTTTTATTCTTTTTCTTTCTTTTCTTTTTCTTTTTCTCTCTCTCTCTCTCTTTTTTTTTTTTTTAAATTTTCTTATTCTCAAATTATTTTCAGTCACCAGTTGATCCTATAAATTATAGGGTTATAACACAACCCACACAAAAAACTAAGTTCTACACTCCCTATCTTAGACACTTATGTTTGTTTAGTGGCCTTGGAGAAATTTACTCTCCAACCTATGCCAAGGCCCTAGCCTAAGCTTGTTGGTTTACCCTAGAAAAATGAAATTATCTAATAAGTTTTAGTTATGCATTCATTTTAATAGGTTGTTATTACTCAAAAGGGTTGTGGATGAAACTTTGGTTATGTTTTAGAATGAATCCAAAAGAAATGCAATATAATAACACACAATCAGTTTCTTCAAATGAAAAAGTATGCAACGACGCTTATGTGACAAATTATTTACTTTTTCATATGAAAATAAGAGTTTAAGTGCAAGATTTAGAACTCCTCAAGATGCAAATGCATACATGGATGAACAACTTGTACCACTGAATTCTTTTATTTTTAAATAAAAAAGGTTACCACTACCAAAGTATGATGCAACTACCTGAATGATAAGTAACTACCTATTTTTTTGCAAATGAAAGGAAAGGGTTCAAGAAATTAGCAGTAAACAAACATGCATATTGTTTTTTGTCTTTTTCGTTTACAAAAGAAAAAATAAGCATAGGAATGCAAATATTTTTTCTTTCTTTTTAAAACAAGCCAAAAAGTAGGAAAAAAGACAAAAAGCGTTCAGCAAAGATGACATTGAAACGACACTGAATCTGGAAATGCAGACTAACAATGTTGTTCTTTCAGTCTACCTAAAAAACATTATACTAAATAGTCTAAGAAAATATTTTAATCTTTTATGTATATCAAGCGTTCAAAACCTAACAAAGAGACACCAAACAAAGACTCAGGAAAATCCAGGTGACTTTTCAAACTGTTGGCCCTTGACCAAGTTTTGGAGAACCTTGGTCATGTTTGACCATTTTTGGTACTTCAATAGGTTGGTCGAAGGCGGAACGCAAGGCGAAGCAGAGATCGCGGGATCTCACCCCCTTTTTAGGGATTTTTTGGGTTTAGGGTTTATGTAACAGGTATGGGATGTCGGCCTATGGGTTTACCCATGTTTAGGACCCTTTGTAATGTATAAATATATAGCTAGTAAGTGGGGTAATGAGGCTAGAATGTGCTAAATCAGTTGTAAGCTAAGTGTTGTATTGTGCTAAGTGCGAAGAGTTGTGGATGATTCGTGCATACTGTGTGTGGAGAACTTGCAGAGCTAAGTGCTAGTGATTGTAAGAAGGCTCTGTGCTTGAACCTAGCTCAGGGAAGGAGGATATGGTGAGGTGTGCACAGATCTCCTGTCCTATGCAGAGTTGGTTTGTGGCTTTGTGCATGTAAGAAGATTGACATAAGACAATAAAGAAGAAGAAGAGTTGGTGGACGTAGCCCCACACCGGGGTGAACCACACATATCCTATGTTCTGGTTGCTTTGTGCATTATGGTTGTTATATTATTGATGTGATTTATGATTATATGTTAGATTCATATAATATAGTAGCTTAGTTCTTAGTGATGTGAATGAATGCTAGATCGATCTACTTCTATGTGTTAAGTGCTTGGATGTGTTAGATCTTGTTGAATACTGCATTGTTATGTAATTAGGGTTTTGACCTGCGATGTGAATAAGGGTTAAATATTAATGAATGTTAACTACTAAGTGCTCTGTTAAGTACTGTGATCATAGATCTATGCCCCATATAGGTTGTATACACTTGAGTCCTGCAACCACCCCCGCCTCTACCTCGGGTGAGACTTCATCTTCTTCGCAGGTGTTACCGAAAGGGCCGGTAGTTAGGGTTTTGTTGGTGCATTGTTGAAGTTTTGAACCATGGGTCTGCCCCTGTGCTAACAAATGGTTCCGTTGTCGGGACCTGAAACTGTGATTGCTGGGAACTGAAGAAAATTAAAAGCATTGTGCATAGATATGTTGTTGTAGTGCACAATACTCTACTTGAATTCAAAGCTCTGTGCTAAGAAAGGAATCAGATTTGAGGAAAAGAGGTAAGATATTAAATCTCTATGCTCTGATAAAGGTAAGATAAGTGAAAATTTTTGTTTCAAAATAATGGATCTAGGTATGCTTGATAGATTTTGTTCTAGTCTGAAAACTAGGGCACAACTAGAAGAAAAAAGATGTGAAACGAATAGAAATAGTGAAAGATATGTTATTCCTATGCATAGAAAGAATGTTTGGAATAACAAATGGATGCAGGACCCGAGAATTTTTTTTTTGCAGGTTATTTATTGTGATCCCAGTGCGCAGTACAAGAAACGTTGGGGATCGTTTAAAACAAAGTGAGGATTAACCCTTTGTTATAGTTGCAGAAGATCGGGACATCTTTCTAAGGAATGCCCTGGTAAAGGTCCTAGTTGTCTTTGTTGTAAAGCTATGGATAATGAAGTTTTGGATTGACCTAGAATGATTGCTAAAGTTGAACATATGAATATGAGACAAGAAAACCACGAGAAAGGCCAAGAAACTAAGAATATGCTAGAACCCCAGAAAGAATTAGAGACTGTATTATTGTAGGTGAAAGAAACCTTGAATGATCACAGAGACATCAACTTATCAGAGACCTTAAAAGAGAAGGAGTGCATAGAAACAAGAATAGGATACTTCGACATAGAATGTGTTCTGGATGAGGAAACACAGGTGAATATCATGACAGAAAGAACTTGGGAAATTTTGGGAAAGCCTGCTATGGTTCCTTCATTGGGAGGAATATGATTGTTTAAATGGAAGATGATAACCCTATATGGAAGACTTACCCATATACCTATGAGTGTTCATGGAACATCGATAGAGGAAGAATTCGAGGTCATTAATTTTGTTGAGAACAATGCCCTATTTTCCATTCTACTAGGAAAGACATGGATTGAGAAAGATCAGATCCAAAGGAGAGAAGAAGAGGAAGCTCTAGAGAAGAAAAGGAAAGAACTAAGAGATTCCATGGCAAGGAGAATAACACACTTACTTTAAGAACAAGAGGACAAGTCGAAGCTATTGAGGACCAGAGACTAAGATGTCGAAGTGGAGATAATGAAGGAAAGTTTGAAAAACCCGTCCATGTAGCAGAAATGTGCACCTATCCATGAAATAACAAGAGAGGAGGTATTCCACTCAGAATCTTTGAAAGAACTTCAACAATGTGAAGTTATTATGCTAAGAGAAGATAGGAATAAAAATGGAAAGAGGCACCCAGTGACTCAAATCATGGGAAAGAAGGAAAGAAAGATCAACAAGAGGAAAGAAAAGTTAGAAAAATTGCAGGAAGTCCCAGAGAAGACTTCACAGAAGGAAGATCTTCAAAATTTGAACTTCATCGGAATAGCAGAACAACGTAGATTGACACTTCACCATGACGAAGCAATATAACCGTTGTAGGCGTCTTGATCATTAGCACGACACTCCTGAATGGATAGAAACACATTTATGGACAAAAATATCGCCATTGGACCATTGTGACCATGCCATAATGAATGGAATTGCATTGATTGAGGATTTTTGACCCGTTGGAGGAATCTGTTACGACATTGTCTATTTATCCCGTCGAATATTGCACCGAGAACACTTTTGAAAATAGTGATTACCTGAGCCCACAGAGAAATAATTGTTATCACGCAGTGCTTACTGAGACTTCGCCACCCGTTCTGTTACTGTGAGTATTTGTCCGCCTACCTGAGATATCTGATCTCGAGCGTGTATGTTCGATGAGGGCAGCGCAGTGGAAAATTCCATAGAGGAAATTATGATAGATATAATGGCTGAGAAGTTCATTTCTGCAGGCGCACATGCCTCATCAACTAGAGGATTGCAAGCCTCTCCATTGACTGCACATCGATATGCGCACTCTAGAACTGCATCAGAGAAATGGAGCAAGCATCGCGATGACTTGGTGAACGTGAAGCTCATCCCATATATCCTTCCCAGCTATATCCCACCTTTGACTAGCGCGGTTAGTCATGAAAGTGTCCCGAGGGACTTCAACTACACATTGATCACTATATACCTCCCGAAAGGGATACGCGCAGTTGGACAGTAGTTGGGACAGATTATGACGTTGAAGATCAGTGACTTCAACTTGGGAGATCGCAAGAACCATGGAATGCTTTCTCCACATAAGTATTTGACCAAGACAACGGGGAATAAGTCGAAGATAATCCCCCAACCGTGGACCATGGACATCACGAGGTTCACCATCCTGAATGTGATGAAGATACCACATTTTGGCAGACATTAGGAAGTTAACGCATGTGTTAAACTCCTGATGTCTTTCTTCCATGGTGGTTATCTGTGGCTGGATAGATGCATCATCGTAGATCTGGCGTTGATCCATCAGATCACCGAATTAAGCATGCAAGGACTAGACCCTCAAGAATTTTATCCAGGGAAGGCTGCAGATCGCACCCTGGCACATCGAATCAAAGACACCTATGGTGATGTAGAGAAGGGGAAGAGAGGCTACAAGGTAGCCTCCATCCATAATGGCATAGTGTGCCTAGCCTTCTAGTTGATCACTGGTAAGCTGGTCAGGAAGAACAGACCCACACAGGTCACGGGGTTCGTTGTCGACCTCGCAAGAAAATATGTTAAAGGGATGCAAATGAACTAGGTGAACTACCTCGTCAACCATTTAGAGAAAGACTTCCGTGAAGCTCAGGATCAGGGCCACAAGTTCCATTTCAGTTGGTTGTTGATCCTCATTGCCTTTATATCTTGGGAGATGTCGGAAGGAGCGACCTTCCTTGAAATTGAGTCATCTGAACCTCTAGCTGTGAAGTTCACTACGCTCTAGTATTCGAGCGACATGGATCAACAACACCTATTACCTGTAGTTGAAGAGGGATATTGAGTCCTTCCCCCGCATGACACCGAATACCCTGCACAGGTTCAGGCCCCTTGCGAAGTTCCATGATGATAGATATTTTATTTATATCATTGTGCGCAGAGATGAAGATAAAGAAGAGCTCCAATCCTACTATAAACTCACAGAGGAGGACATGGAAGAAATAACTAAGGAATGGCCTGTAGAGTTCCTTATCCTAGCTGACCAGGTAGAATTGTCTGACCCCAACCTCATCAAAATCCCTATGGTCACTCGCGAAGAGTATTATGCACCTAGCAGTAGCATAAGGAAGAAGAAGGAAGAGGTACAGGAGATGAACAGTGCATCAGAAGAGACTGCTTCAGATTCACCTGGAGGGGGAGGAGGTGACAAAGTAGACAAAAAAGAGAATGGAGGGAAATAAGAAAAATAGGAACAAGGTGAAGTAAAACTGCCTAAGGATCCCATTGATGAGGCTGAAACATCCAAGAAAAGAAAGGTTTCCCCGACGAGACCTTCATCACAAAAGAAGTCAAAATCTAGTAAGCCCAAGTTGCAGATTGTGCTCACGGTGGACGACATCGACCTCATCATCGTCGCTGTATCAAATACATTAGAGGATATTTTACAGCGCAAAGAAGCAAAACAAGAGACCATGTATGATAGGAGTGAAGCAGAGATGAAATGGGTATAACAAGCCCTCTACTCCAGCCTTACAATGTCTACTGCGCCACCGCCATCTGAAGGAATTGAAGTAGGAGATGAGCCTGCCCAACTACACAGACTAGAAGCTGTGACTGAAGCTCACCTTCATCATGTCTAGGAAGAAAAAGAGCATGCCACAGAGGCATTGAAGCAAGCAAAACAGGAAGCCCTAGAGAAACACTGGGTTGCGCAACAAGAAAAAGACGACCTCCAGGAAAAGTTTGTAGAGGATAGAGCGCAGATCCAGAAGGAAAAAGAAAATTTGCTCATAGAGAATATTGGAGTAAAATAAGTAGTCACTAGAGAACTTCACTCTGTTCCGGGCTTAGAACAGGTGGAAGAAGACCCAATGAAGAATCAAGTGGGGAAGCTTGTTGAAGCCATTTAGCAGCTCCAACAAAGAGTAGCAGAATTGGAATTACAAGCAGTGCCAAACACACCATAGGAAGTGTGAGACCAGAGAGAAGAAACTGCCTGAAGCGCAGTCCATAGAATCAAGGCATTGGCCTTAGAATGCAAGTAGCTCAGTAGTTGAAGTGCGCAGACTTACGAGCACCTTGTAGAGGACCCTGAACTAAGGACAATAGAGTCACAGCTCCAGGAGGAAAAGAAGCAAGAAGCAACAGTGCAAGCACATTTGAAGCCACTATCAGTGGTCGAGAGGATGAAAAGGTCACAAGAATAGCGCATGGTTCAGCAACAGGTCCAGGCCATCCAGAGTAAAGTCATGAAAGTGACCCAGAGGCTCCAACCAGTGCAAGATGAGGCTTGCACACTTTTTGAGGAGATTGAGGGATGAGGTGTAGAACTAGAACAAATGGTCATTGCAGTAGAACAATTCTTGGAAGGACTTGTGACCGAGAGATTTATTCAGGTGTTCATCGATCAGGAGACTCTAGAGAAGCAACAAGTCGAGGTAGGTCGAGGCAGCTTGAGCTAAGCTCAAAACCTTTGAGGTAGAGTTACCCAGATCAGAGTGACTTGGGCGGAGTCACAGGTGAGTGTTGGGGGCCTGTTGGCCCTTGACCAAGTTTTAGATAACCTTGGTCATGCTTGATCATTTTTGGGACTTCAACAGTCTGGTCGAAGGCGAAACGCAAGGAGAAGCGGAGATCGCGGGATCTCGCCCCCTTTTTAGGGATTTTTGGGTTTAGGGTTTATGTAATGGGTATAGGATGTCAGCCCATGGGTTTACCCATGTTTAGGCCCCTTTGTAATGTATAAATAGATAGCTAGTAAGTGGGGTAATGAGGCCAGAATGTGCTAATTCAGTTGTAATCTAAGTGTTGTATTGTGCTAAGTGCGAAGAGTTGTGGATGCTTTGTCCATACTGTGTGTGGAGATATTGCAGAGCTAAGTGCTAGTGATTGTAAGAAGGCTCTTTGCTTAAACCTAGCTCAGGGAAGGAGGATCTAGAGAGGTGCATGTAGATATCATGTCCTATGCGGAGTTGGTTTGTGGCTCTGTGCATGTAATAAGATTGACAAAAGATAATAAATAAGAAGAAGAGTTGGTGGATGTAGCCCCACACTGGGGTGAACCATGTATATCCTGTGTTGTGTTTGCTTTGTGCATTATGGTTGTTATATTATTGATGTGATTTATGCTTATATGTTAGATGCATCTGATATATTATCTTAGTGCTTAGTGATGTGAATGAATGCTAGATCTGATCTACTTCTATGTGCTAAGTGATTGGATGTGTTAGATCTTGTTGAATACACTGTTGTTTTGTAATTAGGGTTTTGATCTGCGATGTGAATAAGGGTTAAATATTAATGAATGTTAACTACTAAGTGCTCTGTTAAGTACTATGATCACAGATCTCTGTCCCAACTAGGTTGTAGACACTTGATTCCTGCAACCACCCCTGCCTCTACCTCATGTGAGACTTCATCTTCTTCGTAGGTGTTGTCGAAAGGGCCGGTAGTTAGGGTTTTGTTGGTGCACTGTTGAAGCGTTGAACCCTGGGTCTGCCCATGTGCCAACACAAACCAAGAATTCAACCCAGAAAGGAAGAGAAATTTAAAAAAACTTCAACTTCACATAGGTATGCGACTATTACTAGAGAAACTCAAGAATATATGTGGGATGTAGGGATGCAAGTCACGGATGTACATGGGATACAATGATGCAAAACATGGATAGCCAAGTAAGGTCATAAAATAAAAGGTCCACTCAAAAACAAAGGGCTTCAGGACTTAGCAATAGGTCTTGTGAGGCTAAAAAACTCTAAAAAGGACTCAAAAAATAACAACGAAAGACAACACAAGAAAGCAAGACACCTCAACCAAACTGACCCTGCAACTAGGAGTATCTCAGTAGAGTCACCAATTCTTATTAAGGGATTTTCCCTCTGTGATCGTGGGTCGTAATCACAGCAGAGAAAGACCAAGTGAAAGAGATAACAGTCTCCACACAGTGACAAGCACACAAAAACCAAATAAACTAACTACTTTAATTAGGAGAAAGTAGGGGTAGAGAGGAGAAAATAAGGTGCACCTTTTTCTCCCATTTGATGTCGATCCCCACTCTAATTCGTCGAAGAGCTCCTGATCTTCTACCAAAATCAACCTACAAGACAGATTCAAAACTAGGGCTATGACGATAGTTATACGATCATACACATGTGCATGTTCTATGTCAGATTCAAAGTAAACATAAATAAAAATGTACAATGAAGACAAATCTAGGGGGAAACAAACTCTTTTATTACCAACAAGTGGAAAAGGTAAGTTACAACCTTGTCCAGCCTTAGGCACTATCTTGAAGCCAATTGTTTGGGTTCCTCCGAGAATCCTAAAGAATTAACTCAATTGATAAAGAATTCTCTCAATGACTCAGATAGGGATAAGGAGACACCCTATAGTCACATAAAAGGAGCAAGAAGCTCTGGAAAAGTAGTTTCCAGATTCAAGGGGATGTTTCTCAGAGAATATAGGAAAATGAGGCTTGTTGAGTGTTGACATCATAAATTTTCACCAATGGACTTGTGTTTCTCTCTTTATCCCTCTATGGTTGTTTTATATCTTCCAAAATAGGTTTGGGGAGTTGAATTATGTTATGTACGGGCGAGGGTCATTTGGAAACAAGCCAAATTGAAAAACCCGCTCAAAAACACGAGATTATTTTATTTTTCACTAAAAATGGGGGCCTACATGGGTTGCAGTGAGGAAAGGCACATATGCCCACATGTTGCACTATGGAAACCCACAAATATTCTCTTAAAGCATGTTTTTTAAATGATTCTTGAGAGGATTTTTTAGGGAAAGTCTAGCAAGCATTGGGAAAGGGTTAGGCCATGGCACCAAAACATAGGTGTGGTTTTTTATGCTACAACAAGTACTTGTATGGATGATACATCCATATTAACCTTTTTTTGACATCAATGAAAGCATAACACCATGTTGAACATTCTCCCCCTTTGGCATTGATGGAAAAAAAGTAAAAAATCTTTATTTTAACTATGTTTTATTGTTTATTCTCCCCTTTTGACAGTAATGACAGAAGGGACATTTCTCTGCTCCCCCCGAGATTATACTCCCCATGTCCATGTACTCCTCTTTTTATTAAGCTTGTGCAATTTTAATTAGATATGGAGATTACCCCCAATTTTTGTCTAAGGTATTCAAAAGTACTCCTGGGTAAAGGTTTTGTGAATATATATGCAATCTATTCTTTAGTATCCACATATTCCACTTTAACAATTTTTTGAGAAACTTGTTCCCTTGATAAATGAAATTTGATTGGGATATTCTTGGTTTTTGAGTGCATGACGGGATTTTTAGAAAGGTTTATGGCAATGGTATTGTCACGGTTAAGAAGAATCGGATGATCATATTGTACTTGTAAGTCTTCTATAGTTTTTTTCATCCAAATTACTTGAGTGCAGCAAGAGGCAAAAACATTATATTCAACCTCTGTTGTAGATAGTGATATGGATGGTTTATTTTTACTTAGCCATGACACACGACATTTTCCTAGGAAAAATGCACCTCCACTAGTGCTCTTTCTATCATCCACACTTCCAACCAAGTTTGCATCAGTATATGCAGTTAATGTGAAGTATTATGTTTTTGGATACCATAATCCAAGCCTTTGAGATATCTAAAAATCCTTTTAACTTCCTTCATGTGAGTTTCTTTAGGTGTAGATTGAAATCTGGCCACTAATCTTACAACTTGCATGATATTTGGTCTTGTTGTTGTTGCATATAATAGATTATCAATCATTGATCTATACATGGTTTGGTCTACTTCTAGTGTTTCACCATATTTTCTAAGTTTACATCTTGTAATAATAGGAGTGCTCATAGGTTTACAATCTTCCATTTGAAATTTATTCAACATTTCTTTAATATATTTAGTTTGGGATATGAATATGTCTTTGTCTAATTGTGAAACTTGTAACCATAGGAAGAATTTCAGTTCACCAAGCATTGACATCTCGAATTCTTTTTGCATTTATGTAGAAAAAAAAATTCTTACAGGATTTAGATTACTTCCAAAGATGATATCATCCACATATACTACAACAATAATCATATTTTGATTTTCAATTTTAATGTAAATATTGTTGTGAGTAGCTCCTATTTTGTATCCTTGTTGTTGTAGGTGATTATCAAGTCTTGAAAACCATGACATGTGGGATTGTTTGAGACCATATAATGTTTTCTTTAATTTGCAGACATAGTCTTTATTTTCTGATAATATAAATCCTTCAGGTTGTTCTATATAAAATTCTTCCTCTAGATTTCCATTTAAGAATGTTGATTTTACATCCATTTGATATATTTTGAAAATTTTAAAACATGAAAATGCCAAGAACATATGATAGCTTATAATATGGCTACTGGGGAAAAAATTTCTTCAAAGTCAATCCCTTCTACTTGTGCATATCCTTTGCACACTATTCTTTCTTTATTCCTTATAATTTGACCATCTTCATTAACTTTATTTTTGCAAATCCACTTGGTCCCTACCACATTTTTGTCTTTTGGTCTCGGGACAAGTTCCCATGCATGATTCTTCTATATTTGATCAAGCTCTTAATTCATGGCTTTAATCCAATATTCATCTTTGCTAGCTTCTGCAAATGTTTTGGGTTATATTACAGAGAGCATTGATTGTTCTGATTCATATGTTAGCCTTTTTCTTGTTTCAACTCCAACACTTTTGTTGCCTATGATTTGACTTTCAGGATGATCTCTTTGTACTCTTCAATATGGTGCTCTTGATTCTTGTCTTGGCAATGCTTCCTCTTCATTTTCTTCTTCAATTTGTGATTCTTCTTCTTGTGTTTCTTCAGTTTCTTCATCATCATCATCATCATCATCATCATCATAATCATCATCTATTATTTTTTCATCAATTTGTGAATTGTATTGAGATTTGATTCTTATTGATGTTAGTTCATCTACCTTTACATTTGCACTTTCCATAATTTTGTGCAGACTCAGATTGTAGCATCTGTAGGCCTTTTTATTGGATGAGTAACCAAGAAATATACCATCATCTGATATGGAATCAAATTTTCCTAGATTATTGTCATCTCTTTTTATATAGAATTTGCTCCCAAAGACTTTGAAGTGTTTGAATGATGTTGGTATTCCAAACCACAACACATATGGTGTCTTGTCATGGTTAACTCTAAGTAGAGATCTGTTAAGTATGTACACTGCTATATATAAAACTTCTCTCCAATAGATATCTGGAAGTTTGGATTCATTTAACATAGTTTTGGTTGCTTCTTGGGCAATTCTATTTTTCCTTTCAGCAACTCCATTTTGTTGAGGAGTTCTTGGAGATGAAAAATGTCTTTTAATTCCATGAGTTTCACAAAACTTGTTGAACTCATCAAAGGTAAACTCCCCTCCATTTTCTGATCTTAGCACTTGATTTTGAGATCATACTCATTTTCAACATGTTCTTTGAAATCCTCGAATTTGTTGAAATCTTCTGATTTCTCTTTGAGAAAGGATACCCAAGTCATCCTTGTATAGTCATCTATGAATAAAATGAAGTGATGTTCACCTTGCATGCTTTTAGTTCTTGTAGGTCCACAAGGGTCAGTGTGAACAAGTTCCAATAGTTTTGATGTAGAGTATTCTTTTGTCTTGAATCTTACTCTTGTATTCTTTCCATGTTGGCAGTGTCTACAAATAGAGTTTGAAAGTTTAATAATCTTTGGAATATTTCTCACACCTTCCTTTTTATTGACTTTTATTAAATTGTCAAAACCTATATGTTCCATTTTTTTGTGCCATAGCCAACTTTTGTCTATTTGTCTCATGCAACAATTTTATTCTTCTTCTATGTTTAATATATAAACATTTATTGGTGTCCTTGGTGCAACAACCACTAGTTTTCCTAAGTCTTATTTTCTAATTTCACATTTTTGAGAGTCAAATATGATTATGTGTCCTTGATCACAAGTTTGGCTCACACTGAGGAGATTAGGCTTCAAATTTTCAACTAATAGCACATTTTCTGCTTTATCTTTATTATTTCCTAGACTGATTGTGCCCTTTCCAAGTATCTTGGAAGAGACATTATCTCCAAATGTAACATTTATTTATTTATTATTATTATTATTTTTTTTCAGACTAAGGAATTTGTCTTGATTTCCAGTCATGTTTTGAAAATCCACTTTCAGCATAGCATTGACTCATTTTGTCTTTAGAATATAAGGCTACCTTACACTCTGTTTCTTTTTCTTCCATTTGTTTCTATTTGCATGCCTTCTTATGCTTTTCTTCTTAAATTTTGGACGTTTTTATGGGAAGCTTTGGTAGTCTACAGACACTAGATTTGTGACCATAATTGTTGCATTTGAAGAATTCAACATTGTAATTTTGCAGTGGAGAGAATGAATTATAGTTGATGTTCTCTTGATTATTATTATTCTTGTTGTTTTTATAGTCATATCTTTGAACATTTTTATGATTGTATTGTCCATAATATTTACAATGTAATGCTTTATGCCCAAAATTATTGCAAGAGAAACAATAGCCAAGAAAGAGACGTTGATACCTTTTTGCGGGAGTTCTTCTTGTAATTTTATTCTTTCTATATTAATTTTCTTTTGAAGGGAGATCATATTTATGCTGATTAGAATCCATATTTATTTTGTTTTCTTCCTTTTTGAAAGAGCTCTGAAGGGAAGCTGCATAGCTTTTTGGATTTTTGTCAATTTTCTAAGATGTAGAGTTAGATCCTTTGTTAGACTTATTTTGATCATAACCCAGTCCTAACTTATTGCTTGATGGTATTTGAATGTTAAGAATATCATCCAAGATTCTTGAATTGTTTTCAAATCTTGATTGGTTGTTTCCTTTCTCAAGTTCTCCTTTTAGAAAAACAATTTTAGCCTCTAGATTTTCACAGCCTATTTTCTTTTCATTGAGTTGTTTACTTATGAATTCTTCAATTCTTTTGGCTTCTTGGAGTTGAATATTTAAGTCGATAATAACTTGTTATGATTCTTTAATGGTTGTTGAAACTTCTTTTTCTCTTGATTTGTTTTCTTTGTATTCTAATAGTTGTTCTCTTAATCAGTTGTTCTTCTTTTTATATTTTCTTAGTTGTTCAAGAGCACTAATAAGTTCTCCTTGAAGGTATACTTCTCCTTCAACTTCATAGTTTTATTGATTATCATCATCAACATTATTTTGAGTTTCTATGCCTGTTAAGAACCGAATACTTGAATACAAAGTATCACAATAGATCCAAAGATATCTGAATACAATCACCACACAAGATATATGAAACCATATAGAAAAACACAACTTTATTATATCAAACTCTTAAGGTAGGGCAACACCATACAATGGATCCTATTATGGAAGGGATCCTCTCCTGTTCACTTGCCTCTTTGAGGGGGCATCCTCCTATTGAGCTACCGCTCCAAATACAATAATTCTCTTCATGTCTCATT
>SNQJ01S0037940.1:63398-100823 GCA_010110895.2 Picea sitchensis
CCCCCACTATCTCTCTAGCTACCTTACAATGCCCATAAATAAAATTTATGTCTCGTCATCTTCACTCATGTCAAATGAACTATTGTCTTCTTTGGAGTAGAAGTTTTTCTTTTTCTTGTAGAATTTCTTCTTATTTCCATTTTTTCTCTTTTTATATTATTTATGACTTTGAGTTTCTTCATCATCAATCTGTCCCTACTTTGGATAGGGACATTTGGAGGCAAAATGTCCAACTTTTCCACAGTTAAAACATTTGAGAGGTAACTTCCCCTTGTATTTCCTAGAACCTTTCTTGAGTTTCCTCATAAAGTTAGCCTCTTATTCATTTGATATGTCCAAGCAATTTTCATTTGGAACATACTCATGGTTCTTTGTTGCTTTTGATGCTTTGAAAATTGTTTCCCTTTTTTATGACTTTTCTTATCTGGTTCTCATCTCATAGGCTATAAGAATCCTATGAAGTTCATCCATTGCAAGATTGTCAAGGTCCTCTCAATCTTCCATGGTAGATAACTTGGAATCATATCTCATTGGTAATGATCTCAACACCTTTTGGACAATAATTTTGTATTTTAGGTCTTCTCCCAATGCTCTGATTGAATTGACTATTTCATCCACTCTTTGAAAATATTCTGCAATGTTTTCTTCCTCTTTCATATTCAGACTCTCAAACTTCCCTCTGTATGTTTGATGTTTTTCTTGCTTAACTTTTCCATCCCCTTCAAAGATGACTTAAGTTTGTCCCAAATTTATTTTTTTGATTTAAAATGCATCACTTTTACAAATATGGGATTTGCTAATCCACCTAGAATTGCATTAACAACCCTTGAATTATCATTGTAGATTTTCTTTGCAGCAACATATGAAGGTGCAGTAGTTGGTGCAGTGTAACCATTTACCACATATATCCAAACATCACATCCAATATCCATCAGATAACTTCTCATCCTTATACTCCAAAATGCATAATTATTTCCCTTAAACAATGGTGCTCTGTTGGAGGACATTCCTTCTTGTTGATTCATTGGATTTCTCAGAATCTTCCTTAAAGTGGTTAGACTGTGGTGAAGGAACCCGCATTTATACCAACTATTGGAATGTTGTTCAATACTGAGAGGGGGGGTGAATTAGTACTTCTTTTTTTCTCAAATTAAATCAATTATTTATTAATTTATAACAATTTATCAACAAGAATGTACAGAACTTTGAATTTTAAAAGTAACAATCATAAAAATTGTATTTCATTTACAAGTTATAGTTTGTAAGATACACCAATATCTCTTATTTTGAGCACCAACTAAAGGAGACACTGATCCCTTGTTTTGCAAGAACCCACTTGAAGAAGCACCAACTCCATGTAGATTAAGCTCCAACCTGTAGAGGACTCAAATCCTCTTGTTTTTAAGCACCAACTCCCTATTTCAGGCTTCAACCTGTAGAGGAATTCAATCCTCCCTTGCTCCTCCCTTCCACCCTCACTTGGAATCTGTCTATGTTTTGATATTCTGAATTAGACCACAGAGACATCTTCCAATCATCATATGTTTTTGTTTAAATAATCTTCCAATAGTTGTATGATATTTGAATCATTGTGTCTCTTTGAAAAAGAGCATTAATTCAGTGTGCCTCTTCATAAAATTAATATTATTATTTAGGGACAAATTACTTTTATTCTTTTACAAAAACATGTTTAATTACAGTTTTGAACCCTTCTTTGCCTTTTTTTATTAGGTCTCTTAGTATTTGATAGATCAACCCCTTTTATTTCAATCTCACACTTCGTCATTGTATTCTCAATTCTTTAATAGACGAATTTGAACTTTTTAACACTCACTGGTACATTTCCTATGTTGTTCAAATGGATGGGTGCTAATCTCGTGACCCCTTTTTCATAGAACCGAATGTTGTGACCAAAATCTAAACAAAGAAGACACAAGGCATGTTTTATTTTTTTAGTGTAGGCAATTTTTCTATTTACCAGATGACCTTACCCTATAACCAGGTGTTATCCATCATTTCCTCCGTTGCCTTATGTTTTCCACATAACCCTGGTCTGTGCCTTAGAGAAACCACGCACATGGATTATCTTGGCGTTAATTAGATAGATGTTTCAGATATGATCAAGTGTTGAGTGTATGACCCTAGCTTATCTAGGTGCTTTAGAAAGATCCACGGTTTGGATTTAATCAAAAATTGAGTGGACGGTTTGCGGACTCGCGGACTCGAGATTATCTTGGCATTAATTTAGATTGACGGTTTGGATATGATCTAGTGTTGAGTGGACGATCCACAAGCTTTCCTAGGAAATTTAGACAGATCCATGGTTTGGATTTAATCAACAGTTGAGTGGAAGGTCCCCATTCAATTCAAACATGAAATTTTACTTAGAATTATTTTATGTGGCGGGTTCGCGGACTCTTGGACTCACATGTCTTCTCGGGTGTCATTAAAATGCACTCCCAACTTCCGCTACCTCCATAATGAACCTATACTTAGAAATTTTTAAGTGATTCTTTTCAGGTTCGGGAAATTTTGGACTCATGAACTCACATGTCTTCTTGGGTGTCATCAAAATGCATGCCCAACTTCTGTTACCTCCAAAATGAACCTCTACTTATAAAAAATTTAAGTGATTCTTCTTGGGTTCAAAAACTCATAAACACATATTTCTTCTCGAATTCCATCAAAATGCATGCCCAACTTTTGTTACCTCCATAATGAACAATACTTCGAAATTTTTAAGTGATATGAGTCCGACTGATAGAAAATGATACTTAGCCATTTTTTGGGGGGTGCTCAGCAGACTCATGAAAAAATATCCAAGTCGTCGAATCATGGTTTCATTTTGATCCAACAATCAACATTGTTCTTCGTTCTTTACCGTCCGATCGTGCTCTTATTTTGATCCAACGATCAACATTGTTCTTCATTATTTATCATTCTATCATTCTCTTATTTTGATCCAATGATAAACATTGTTATTTTTTCATTATCATCTGATCGTTCTCTTATTTTGATCCAACGATCAACATTGTTCTTCATTCTTTACTGTCGATTCTTGCAAATGGTATAGCAAGGTACTAGTATGAATGATAAATCCATATTAACCCTTGTTGAAATCAATGACAATATGACACCATGTCCAACAATTCGCAGAGTTGAAGTAGAACATGGTTATTGTGCCTGTTATCGCACAAGTTGGAGGTTGGGCAAAGCCCAACCCAACCACCAATTGGAGACTGTTACGAGGAAAATCTCTCTATGGAATGGGGTAAAACACAACATACAAAATGACATGCCTAAATCAACTCTAATCCCAAGTATGCTATATAAATGAAATGCTAACAAGACAAGGTCAATACCTACCTCGTCCAGACGTTTGATGAAGACCACCGTTGAGCACACAACTCAAATCTTTATACCCGTAACTTGTCCTCAACTACCAAGATACACAAGAATATGGTGATATATAGTGTTAGCATATAGATTAGCATAATCCATTAACATTCATGACAAATATTCCCATGGAATAATAATTCAAATATTTGCAAGATATCAATTGGACAAGAAAAGAGTATTTCTATTAAAATAATCAACATAAGTATATATGTGTCAAACTTTTGTACCGGAACATATCGGAACCGAGAAACTAAGTCCCTCTAGTTGGGCCTCCACCACTTCAATCCTCCACCAAAGGCAAGCTCATATAAAGGAGACAATGACATTCTCCATCACAAAGAAGGAAGAGCTTGGGGGTTGAACAATGAGTTCATAGTTTCACGGATAAAGGGATGCAGACTCAATATGAAGTGAGATTTATCCAGAGTGTCTTTGCTCTCAAAGTTGAATTCTCTCCTTCCAAGTCTTGGTTATGGCTCAATTTATGTCCTTCAAATGGAATTGAAGGGCCGAGTAGGAGTGTTTCCAGTATATGGAAGATAAAGGATCATGGATCTCGTGACATGGCATGGAAACCTGACATAATTTTTAATTTTAAGAACCAAACTCGATGTACGTGAGATGTATTAGAGCACCCTGCGTATATGCTTGTTGTCTAATTGATAAGGCACATATATGTGGAAAAATGTGCTTTTTTAGACATGGAAGGTAAAAAAGGGGACTTCAAGTCTGCATAGGGAAATGGAAAGGCCATCCAAGCAAGTTGCATAGGGTGAGTAAAAATTTGTTGTAACAGATGCCCCATAATGTGTGAGGTCAGAGGAGTATATGCGATGAACGAAATACATTATAATCCCTAGTATGGTCGACAATTTTGTTATGAGGAAAATCTCTCTATGACATGGGGTAAACCACAACAGACAGAATGACACATAGAAATCAACTCTAAAACCAAGTATGCTATATAAATTAAATGCTAACAAGATAAGGTAAATATCCTACCTCATCCAGACGTTTGATGAAGACCATCGTTGGGCACGCAACTCAAAGCTTTATACCTGCAACTTGTACTCGACAACCAAGATACACAAGCATATGGTGATATATAGTGTTATCATATAGATTAGCATAATCCATTAACATTCATGACAAATATTCCCATGGAATAACAATTCAAACATTTGCAAGATATCAATTGGATGAGAAAAGAGTATTTCTATTAAAATAATCAACAAAAGTATATATGTGACAAACGTATGTACCGACACATATCAGAACTGAGAAACTAAGTCCCTCTAGCTGGGCCTCCACCACTTCAATCCTCCACCAAAGGCAAGCTCATATAAAGGAGACAATGAGGTTCTCCATCACAAAGAAGGAAGAAATTGGGGGCTGAACAATGATTTCAGACTTTCAAGGATAAAGCGATGGAGACTCAATATGAAGTGAAATTTCTCCAAAGTGTCTTTTCTCTCAAATTTGAATTCTCTCCTTCCAAGGCTTGGATATGGCTCAATTTATAGTCTTCAAATGGAACTAAAGGGACGAGTTAGATCGTTTCCAGTATATGGAAGGTCAAGGATCATGGATCCTATGACATGGCATGGAAACACGACATAATTTTTAATTTTGAGCACCAAACTCGATGTATGTGGGTTGTAGTGGAGAAACCTACAAATACACTTGTTTTCTAACTGATAGGGTGCGTATATGTGGAAAATGTTTTTTTTTGTCTCTGGAAGGTACAAAACAGGACTTCAAGTCTGCATAGGGAAATGGAAATTCCATCCAAGCAAGTTGCATGGGGTGAGGAAATTTTTTTTGTAACAACGACAACTTAGAGAGAACCTACCCACTGTCACCTTAGGCAAGTGTTCCCTTCACTTTAGAGGTGAGGTAGTCACCTCAAGGGGGGAATATCAATGACCCTGATGAATTTTTACTTATGCAGCTAGCAGTTATGGTTCTTCTTTATTATTACAATCATTTAGCACATTAGTTTCATATATAAGATAACTGAAAGAGAGGCAACCACAGAAACAATAGAGACACACAGATTATCCTGGGAAACCCTCATGGGGAAGAAAACCCATCAAAAACTTCCTCAATATAGATAGACTAGAAATAAAGCATAAGATCCTCCTCTACTCCTTCACTAGGAAAGAGTAGCACAACACTTAACCAAGAGATACCAAGAGATAGACAAACCATCCTTGACGTCACCCCAGTTGCAACAACTACTCCTCCAAGACATGCACACTTTTTCCTCTTGTTGTAGAGCACATGAGTGAGTGTGCAAATGAGGTGCTATCCTCCTTTATAAATAGTAGTTTGTCCTCCCTTAATTAGGTCTAGTTGACCTGTCATTTTACCATTTTAATTTACATTTAATTTTCAAGACACAAAAGGGATGAATTTTACAAAGGAACTATAGGGCCTAATTAATAAATATAATATAATAATATTATTCAACATTCCCTCTTAGGTAGAATATTCTTCGAAGTTACAATATTTCAACACTCCCCCTTAACAACAAGGGTATTCTACTGACAATATCAATACCAACTAACTGAACTCAATACAACATCAAGAGGAGGAGACATTGTCATCAACATCTGGAACATTGTTTGTCATATCTATAAATCATCGAATATTTTTCTCATCATCAACATTAGTAGAAACTGAGCATCGTCATCATCTGCAGCGTGGAGCTGGAGTAACATCATCATTATCAACAACATGAAGCTGGAACATCAACATCAATAGAATGAAGATAGAACAACAACATAAATTGCAACAACATGAGACAGGAGCATCAACAACAGTGGGCAGTTCCACAGACCCTCCATCCGGACCTTACAAGATCTATCCAGTGATAATAAAATCCCTTAGGATATAAATCCTAACAAGCTTCCACACTACTGACCACAAGTGTATACATACATAGGCACTCAGACTGTCCATCTGGACCTTACGAGATTTGTACAGGGATGATCAATCCCCTAGGATAAAAATCCTAATGAGCTTCCCTTTCGAGGGAAGTCCTTTCAGACTACACCAATCTTGTCTCATAATTACTCAAACTTCACGTGAGACAGAGGCTTAGTCAACACATCTGCTACCTGCACATCTATGGAAACATACTGGAGCTTCACAACTCCCTTTTGTACCATATCACAAATGTAGTGGTATCGGAACACTGGGTTCTCTATCATCTTTATGCAACTTTGGTTATCACAAAAGATCATGGTAGCATCCATCTCTAGGTCAAATAAACCTGTCAACAACTTCTAAATCCATATGGATTCACAATTGGCGGAGCATGCTGCAATGTACTCCTCTTTTTTCGTACTGAGAGCAATACTAGATTGCTTTCTTCGTTTCCACAAAGTCATGGCTGACCCTAAACTGAAACAACATAGTGAAGTGTTTTTTCTATCTGAAGCACTCCTAGCCCAATCTAAATCAGTATAGCCATACAATTGAAAGTCACAATATCCAATATAATAGAGGCCATAGTCCAATGTACCCTTAAGGTATCTCATCACATGTGTTGTATCTACAAGGTGAACACATCTGGGCTCCACCAAATACTGACTCAAGGTGTTCACAACAAAGTATATATTTGGTCTGGTATTCATTAGATACATTGAACCAATCATCTTTTTGTATAGAGTAACATCGACTATTTCTGACGAAGTATAAGCCAATAACTTTGTATTCGTCTCTATATGAGTGGACATGTCTCTACAGTCCATGATGTCGAATCTCTTTAGAATTTCCATAACATACTTTCCTTGATTAAGGAAAATCTCTTTTGGGCTTTGTCATACTTCAAGACCTAAGAAATAGTGCATTGTTCCTAGGTCCTTCATTTCAAATTCAGAGGAAAGATTCTTCTTACAATATGTGATGAGATTTTTGTCATCTGTCAAGAAAATTCATCCACATATAGCAACAATATAACAGGTCCATCATTCTCAATCTTGAAGTAAAGGTTGGGATCATATTTACTTTTGGTAAATCCCAAACTCATCATAAAACTATTAATCATGCCATACCAAGCTCTTGGAGCTTGCTTCAACTTGCAGACATGAGTCTTCATGTCTTGTACTTCAAAACCAAATTTTCACATCACACTGTACCAACCTGGCACACTTTCTCAGCTGCAACTCAATCTGCATAATCATGTGTTGTTCCTATGTGCTTTCTACAAAGCACTATCTGTCTCGTTTCCTGAGAGTATTGTTGATTCTTAAAACACAACGATGAATACTATGCTCACAAATGATTGCCAAGCTCTATTAATTATTTATATTAATAATAAACAAGTAGGTGTGACCCCCTTGTAGACTTGTGGCACTATGATGGATATGTTGTGCTTATATTTTATTTTCTATTGCGATGCTACCAACACATTCTTCTACAGTTTGATGTTTCAAATCATGGTTTATAATGTTATGTTGAAATTAAGAGGGTTGGTTGTTTGATGCATGGAAATAATAGTTTTTATGATCACTCTCATATTATATTAAGCTTTCCCTATGGATAAAAGGATCATTATCAGTTTTGTTTTGATATTGCGATTAAACATGGATTAATTGTTTTACTTATGATCTTGATAAGGGATGATATGGGAGATTTTTCGAATTAAGGACTATACACAAGCCCTAACGTCATGTGTAATGGTGACAAAAGGAGGGCACATAAAACCTTGTTGCTAGACTTATGCGCTTTGTTAAAAGATATATGTGGAAGCACATGGGGTAATGTTATGGCACATTGTTATTTTTAAAAGAGTTGACATTACTTAGGGTGGTAAACTATGCAAATGGGATATGGTTATGAAATATGTGGTTGATTAATTCTTAGTTCTATGGTGAATTGGTTGGCTTGTACGTTGAATTGAATGAGGTTGGAGAGGGAAGAGATGTGCATTTATTGCACGTCACTCAAACACCCCTTGAGCCCGTCACCCTAGCCATACTTGCAATTTGGTTTTTGGCTCTAGTGGTTGTTGATGCTCCTCGTTTTTTGGTCGTGAAGGAGGCATACAGTCTAAATATCTTCCTCGCACGGAATTTTCCAGGTATGGTTCCTTACTCTTCCATCCATGATGGTTTTTTCTTCCCTTCGAATCGATTTTTGGCTTAGGATTGCTCGCGGTCTGTGTTTTTCTTAATCTATTATTGGATATTTGAACTGTGTAATTGGTTTTGTGCCTCGGGGTTCTACTGGTGAGATTCTGACTATTGGCATTTTGAAAAATAGGAATGGATATACCTTGTTGTGTGTAATATGTGCATGGGTTTATTGGATAAAATAGCAGAGAGGAATGCTCGGTCATCTTGGGTTTTGGGTCTGCTTCTCTGTGTAAATTGATTATTATTATTTTCCAAGCTCTGAGCCTTGTGCATGAAGTATTACAACCAATCTTTGTGTTTAAATATTTTCACCCCTTTTTCGTCCCTATGGTTGATATTTTTTCGATCCTCTGGTTGAAATGTGAATTGTTTAAATTTCTTGCCTTGTATTGGCAAAATCCTGAGTTGTTAGTTATCATGGTGTTGCCCTCATTATCGTTGTTTCTTGGAAAGCATTGTGCAGTTCGGTTTAACATCACCTAGAAAATTTAATGGAAGCATTGTACATGCTTTGGATGGGCACGGGTTGTGCTTGGACACTCACATTACAGTGTTGTTAAGATATTCACTTCTTTTCGTTCCCTGTTGGAGGTGGTTGACTATCATTTTTTGGGTAACCCTCACTGTCGAGATTATGGTTACATGTTATATGTATGTGGTAAATTATAAAAGGCACGAGCTGTCTGTCTTTTTGAGGATTTAGTCCTCTAATCAAAGTAACTATTCTTAATCTCCATTTGCTATGTTTTAACCCTAAATACAATCTTGAGATTGTTTCAGTCCAGTCAAGGGAAAATAATCATTGTGTGTGCTTGGTCGATTGGGCACGAGTTGGATTTGTTTCTTGTTGGACAATTTAAAAAAAAAAGGAAAGTCTGTATATGCTAATTTATGTGAAGTTTGGGCTCAGGAGATGCATGTTAATTGTTGAATGTTGTTCGAATCAATCCTTATGTTGATTATATTTTTAAAGGAGACCTGTGTGTGAAAGGATTGGGTCCGATTAAGAGTTTTAATGCCCAATTGATTATTTCGAACAATGTTTGAATAATGGACAAATGGTGGTTAATATTGTGCATATTATTATTTGATTTTAAAGGGAAAGAATTGGTTATAAATGGTTGGGATCATTGTGCGTTTTTTATTGGTTGTAAAAGGAAAACAGATGTAGCATTGTAGTTATAGATGGTTGTGGCTCAAAGGATTATTATGTTCATCACATCGATTGCAAGACTATTTGATAAGACTGCTATATAAATCTTATATAGATGAAAGGGCTACTGTAATTGAGTATTTCTAGGAATATGAATTGTTTTTTTGTTTTTTAAAAGTCAACAAGCAATTTGTAAAATAAGTGATAGTTTAGAAGGTGGTTTTGAAAAGTGAATGTTGATTGAATTATGGAGGTCTAAACAGAGTTATGTTTGATTGTTTGATTTGATTTAGTTTTACATGAACAATATCCAAATTATATCCCTGTCATGCTACCACTTTTCGCTCATTATATCCCACACATAATTCCAATATCATTATGATAGCATTGTTCTACAAAATAAATTAAAAAACTCTATATAACAACAACAAAAGAGATAACACAACAATGGTTGACAATTCATATTTTTGGTTTTTTATTACACATTTAAATTATTTAATTAATTGTTGAGAAATATCCATGTGTTTATCCCCCCTCATTATGCCACTTTTCGCTCATTACACTCCCTCCATATGTCCCATGAACCCTGTCACCCCCTGCTCACTTGGCAATTATTAAATAGTTTTTTATGGATGGATTTGCATGTATCTCGTGTCAATTTTTGAGCCAATTATTGTTTCATGCAAGAATAATGTCATGTATGGTTTATTAAGGGCTTAGTTACTAATGAATTGTTGATACAGGATGATTTTCTTCAGTAGGGGCAGCCATGGCAGAAATAATAGAGGAAGAAGAAACTGGAACAGAGGGCCTAGAAGGTCTAGATTCTCCATTCATTTTGATGTTGATCCCCAGGAATTGAACCAAGTTTTTCAAGTTGGGTTCTTTAACTGGATTGGGAAAGGAATAGTACAACCTCGACCAGAGATACCTCCCTTCCAGCCTCATAACATCCTTGGTATTCTTGTTTCTCCTCATGTGTCCATGCAACCAGAAGTCCCTGCAAATGATGGATGGCAAGAGATTGTCAATCCAACTGTCTCTCACCATCGTGGCTGGCTCAATTTGTCATTACCTCCTCCACCACCTGTAAATCATAATATTCATATTGCCCCTGTGCATTCACCTGTTCAATCCTCACATGCTAGTAAAAGGCTTAAAACTAATGTCCCCCATGTACAAGATAAAGGAAAAGTTGTTGCCTCCCCTTCCTCTCCTTCAAATGACTCTTCAAAACCCGTGTCATCCTACATGCATCTGAAGGATGATTGTTCTCATGTAATTAGTGAAATACAACCTCAAGTTTCAAATCAACCTCGGGCTACTTCCAAAAAATCAAAAGGAGACAACAGTGATAAAAGAAAGATTGCCTCTCATAGTGGCAAGTATGGCTTTTAATTTATGTGTTTTTATGATTGAGTTGATGAAGACAATGGTCTGTAGAAAGTTTGGGAAGCAATTTTGTTTTGGATACTATGGATTATGTGGATATTTATATATTTTTGGATATGATTTAAATTATTTCTGATATTTAAAGATTCAATTTTGAAGGCATCTAAGGGAGTTACAAGGGTGGCATGTGTTGAATGATTATTCATTGTGTTTTATTTTATAATTTGAAAATAATAAAAGAAGGCAATCACAAGGGGTCCCACCTACCTAGTTATTATTAAATAAAGACCCTTAACTATTATTATTATTATTATTTCTCCTAAACTAAATTAATTAAGTCAATCTAACTTAACTAAAGAAATTAGTTGAACTACTTCAACTTATTTGGAAGGCATAAAATCTCAATGCGAAGAATAAACAAGGGGAGAATAGAAGGAGAAAGCAAGACTAAGGTTTGATCTTTTGATTTCATGAGATAGTTTCATTTTTCATTCATTCTTGAGTTCATTCAAAGCCTAATTCTCTTTTTGACAATAGTGTCCTATTGTAGACAACAAGGTTCAAAACTGAACCAAATCATTCAGATGTTTGTTTTAGAGGTGTTCATCCATCCTTGATAGTCTATGTATACTTGTCTATTTATGGATTGAGTTTCATAGTTGATAAAGGATATTTTGCAGAGTCAAATCGACAACAATCTGTGGCAAGCTGATCCAAATTATAAATTTCATTTTTTACTTCTTGACAGAGTCATTTTGTATGGTGTTCATCGGGGATCTCTAAATTAGACTTTGTTCCATGCCCTCACATGGGTTTTGTAAAGAGAAAAACACTTTTGATATCTCAGAATGAAATAAAGTAGATTGTTATTCTGTCTCATTTATGTGTATTGCGACTTGGTTACTTTTTCTTTTGATCTCCATATTTACTTTTTGTAATCTGTATGTTTTTCAGAAATTTATACAAAAAATTGTGTTATTTTGCAACATTATTTTCATTAATAAATCAGCCTAAACCCTTGTAATTAATACTTGTGGATTGGTAAAATAGTTTTTAGGCTATAAAACATAGGGTGGCATTCCTGACTATCTTGTCCTAGCCAGGAAAGATTTGAAAATGTTTGAATAAGATAATTCATATATTTTCCTCAACATTTATTTGGTGACCATACTGGGGAGATCTTCAATATCTCTATGGTTGATTGTATTCATGATTATCATTGAATATTTTAATATTTATTCTTTTGATTCTTTGACTTCTTTATTTTCTTCATCGAAGTACTTGTTACAAGGAAACTCAATATTGAGCCCGGTCTTAAATACCAGACCATCATTGCTTTAACCTTATTCAATACCATCTTAGAAACTGCTAACACTCGGGTTGAGATTGAACGCTCGTGAGCAGTAATTGAACAAGACCTATGTGTCTGAGAACATTAGGAGGTCAGGAAAAGGAAGCCTAAGAATCATATATAGATTTCTTTTTCCTAAAGTTTTGATATTCTTTTCATGTCCTTAAACCCTCACATCTCTAGGAGAAGAAGAGGTTTATCTCTTGAAATCACCCCTATCGCTGAAATAGGAAGAAGAAACGTTATTTTTTCAACCCAACAAGGTACTCTAAGGAGAAATTTATCTGATTCAGCTAGTTCATCTTTCTCTCCCTTACCCATCATTCACAAAATGGCATCTGTGGGTGGCTCTGGTGGCACTGGAGGTGCTTCTTCATCTCAACCTTCAACCTCATCAATGATTGGTAGCTTGTATATCCATAAATTCCTTATCCAATCTACTACCAACCCCACTAAGGTCATAAAGAAGTATGGAATTTTTCAATTCGAGGAAGATGCTACTACTACCCCGTGGAATGTATTCTCTCCTCTGAACCTAACGCTGCTACTCATCCACTTCCAAAATTCAAAGAGCATCTCCCTAGGTTTTCTGTAAATAACGTAGTCACTACAAATGAACACTTGGTGGCATTCTCTAATGCCTATCACGATATAAGAGCTAATGACAATGATACTTGTATGTGCTTATCTATTAATTCCCTTGAAGGGAAATCAATGACAGATTTCTTTGATCTTCCTCCCAAGATTCTTTCCACTTGGGAAGAGTTAGTTTATTGGTTCAAATCTACTTATGGGCAGTCTAAAATCCCATTCGAACAATTACAAGAGTACAACAACATTGTGTACAAATACGGTGAGACTATCAAGTCTTTCAATTTACGTTTCACCAAGTTATATAACCAAATCCCCAAACTTATTTGCCCCCAGAAAAAGATGCTTTTATGCATTACTATAATGCTCTAGCTTCCCCTTATCTTCATAGGATTGAAGAAAAATCTATTGACAATATTAGTTCTGCTTTGCATACTTGTCTAGAGTATGAAGAACAACTTGAAAGAATAGGTCTTCCCAAAGGAGACTCAATTAAACAAACGAACATGTCTGCCCTCTTACAACTTGTACAAGATATGAATAATCGAATGATAGTGTATGAGCAGAAGGGAAATGTCCCTTCACTTTCTCCTGGGTACTCATGTTCTTCTTCACCACCTTTTAGGAATCCTAATGAAAACAAATTTCAGCCTAAAGTGATCATGCCTCACAGTTGGTGTAACTTTTGCAAGGAACATCATGAGGAAAGTACTTGTGAGGTAAAGAAGAGTGTCAGAGATAAAATCTTTGGAAAAGGCCCGAAACTACCATTCATGTTCTTGATTTCACAGAGCCAGAGGATTTCATGATCATAAACACTAGGAATAAATCATATGCTTCAAAAGGAAAATATGATCCCCCTCGTACTTCTTCTATCCCAAGCTCATCTTCGCAAGTTATTGTTGAACAAGCTACCAAGACTCTTGATAGTCAAGGAGTTCCTTCCCCTCTTCCCTCTTCCAAATACAACATTATCAACCAATTGGATAATATCAAGGCCTATGCTACTCTTCTGGACATGGTTGTTGTCCCTGAGCAACAAAAGAGTCTAAAAAATTTCATGGAAGGAAAATGTTCCACCATAGCCAATCTCTCTAAAGAGGTAAAAGAAGAGGATTCTAGTGTAAATAAAGTAGGTGTGAATAGTTTTAGACACCCTGTAAAAAATCCTCCATTTTTCATTTCTGTAAATATTATGGAAAAAATAGCCCATTGTTGTCTGATTGACGGTGGTTCGGCCCAAGCGTAATGTCAAAACTTATTATGGAAGATCTAGGCTTGTCTTGTACAAATTAAAATTCCAGAAGCATGCTCTCTTAAAATAGTTTACAACAATCGACCATAGGTGAAATCAAAGACGTGAATTTGGTTTTGTGTGCACATCTTGAAATAAGGACAACCCTTAATATTCACGTAATTGACATGCCAGTGAGTAATTATTCAATCATCTTAGGAAGAGACTGGAAATCTTTGACAGGTGGATACCTCTCACTCGACGGGACACACTTATCCGTTCCTCGGAATGAGAAGAACATCACAGTCCTAAGGGGGGGGAGAATTTCACCGTATATAGAAAGTATTCCACAACCTAATGTAAATTATGTCAAGGAGGACTTAGGAGTGTACTCCATATTTTTCGATGAGGATAAAACTACCTTGGAACAAATTGACCTAGAGGATGGGATGTGGAATATGCACTTTGATGGTTCATGCTCCAACGAAGGTAATGGAGCTGGCATTATCGTGTACTCTCTTGTAGGTAAAATTCACAACTTTTCCTATAGGTTATAATTTTATTGCACAAACAATGTCACTGAATTTGAAGCATTACTGCTAGGCATTGAAAATGACTATAATTTAGGTTGTGGTCACCTTACAGTTTTTGGGGACTTTGAACTTGTTGTAAACCTTGTACGTAAAATATATTCTCCTAGAAACAAGTTAATGAAGCGCTACACCCAAACTGTTTGGGTGCTTATCTCGAACTTATTATCATTTAAAATCACTCATATTAAAAGGGAATTGAATTCAATGGTTGATATGTTAGTTGTTTTTACAGCCTCCCCTACTCAACAACTTCTTCCAAAAAGACCTGATTGTACTTTTCAATATTTATATCATCTTCATATCCCTGACAATTGGCAGGTCTTCCCTAGTGATGAAAGCACCTGTGCTTTCATACAAAATGAACCATATAAGCCCAAGGAGATTATATCCATGGAAAACAACAAGATTTTGAAGGGCTTGACTCCTCTAGAAAGTTCATTTTCATCGAGTGATGTAGGCAAAAAAGAAACACATAAAGAAGAGGAGTCAAAAAGGAAAGTGGGTGAAACCATTTCCTTGAACAATGGGACACCCTATTCCCCAAACAATGTTAATATAGGTGCCCAATGTAATGATGAAGAAAAGTTGAAATTCACTAAGTTACTTCATGAATTTCAAGATGTTTTTTCTTGGTATTATGAGGATCTTTGTGGTTTTGATCCTGATCTTATACAACATGTCATTCCTATTAACGAGGGCATAAAACTGGTTAGGAAAAAACAAAGACCCATTAACCCCTCACTTGAAGCAACTATTCAGAAGGAGTTGGAAAAACTCTTGAAGGTTGGGATAATTTTCCATGTTAAGTATTCCGAGTGGGTTTCCAATTTGGTTCCCGTTAGGAAAACACCTGGTCAGATCTGATTGTGCGTTGATTTCTTTGCATTGAATAGAGTGAGCATAAAGACCATTTTCCTCTCCCTAATATGGAAATGATCATGCAACAAGTTGCAGGGTCACATATGATGTCCTTCCTTGACAATTTTTCTGGTTATAATCAGATCAAGGTAGAAAGGATAGATAAATATGAAACCACTTTCATTACTCATTGGGGCACATTTTCTTATGAACACATGCCTTTTGTATTATATAATGCAGGTGCCACTTTCCAAAGAGCTATGAAGATATCTTTTGACGATCTGATCGGTAAGATTATTCATATTTGTCTTGATGATTTGACTGTATATTCAAAGAACCGATTGGATCATTTTGGTCATCTTAGAAAGGTTTTCATGCAATGCAGGAAATTTGGCATTTCTTTAAATCCTTATAAGTCTATTTTCGGCGTTACCGAGGGCAAGTTCCTTAGGCATATTGTCTATGATTTAGGAATAAGCATAGATCCTGAAAGGATTGTTGCTATCCTAAATCTTCCTGCTCCTACTTCCAAAAAGGAGGTTCAAGACTTTATGGGCATTATCAACTTTGTTCGTAGGTTTGTTCATGATTTGTTGTAATGGTCAAACCAATTCATAATATTCTCAAGCAATATCGCTCCTTTTCTTGGAATGATGACGTTGAAAATTCTTTCATAAAAATTAAGAATGCAATCAGTTCTACATCGGTTTTGGCGAAGCCAAATTTTGAGAATGATTTTAATATATACACTAATGACACNAATAAGCATAGATCCTGAAAGGATTGTTGCTATCCTAAATCTTCCTGCTCCTACTTCCAAAAAGGAGGTTCAAGACTTTATGGGCATTATCAACTTTGTTCGTAGGTTTGTTCATGATTTGTTGTAATGGTCAAACCAATTCACAATATTCTCAAGCAATATCGCTCCTTTTCTTGGAATGATGACGTTGAAAATTCTTTCATAAAAATTAAGAATGCAATCAGTTCTACATCGGTTTTGGCGAAGCCAAATTTTGAGAATGATTTTAATATATACACTAATGACACAGAGGAAGCAGTCTCTGGTGGATTAATAGGACTTTATCGTTCCTATTAATCCACCATCTTCAGCAGGGGAAGTTTTCATCTTGACAGCCACAGATTATTTTATGAAATGGGTTGAAGTTGTCCCACTTAAGCATTCACAGGATGAGTAGATTATTTCTTTCTTTGAAACTAATATTTTATACAGATTTGGCATCCCTTTAGAGATTATCACATATTAAGGCCCCGCTTTTATTTCTGCTAAGATGACTCAGTTTCTAGCTAAATTGGGAGTTAAACATTTTACCTCATCAGCTTATTACCCTCAAGGAAATGGGAAAGCTGAGTCTACTAACAAAAATCTGGTTAGAATTATTAAGAGGTTCATCGAAGATAAGCCTCATCAATGGCACACCCTCCTCACTTACGCCCTTTCGGAAGATCGCACTACCACCAAGGTGAGGACAGGTTGCACCCCCTTTCAACTTGTTTATGGTCAAGAATCCATTTTACCTACCAAGATGTAACTTTCTTATTTACGGTTGATGCTACAGATTGAAGAATCAAATTCTCTTAATATCCCTCAAAGGGTAAATGAATTGTTGGCTTTAGAGGAACAAAGGATGTTTTACTTGTAGAACATAAAGAGAGTACAACAAACTGTAAAGAAATATTTCAATAAAAGTGCAAAAGCTGTCATATTTAAGGTCAATGAGAAAGTCTTGTTGTGGGATTCAACTCATGCTAATAGAGGAAGGCATTCAAAGTTTCAAAATTTATGGTTGGGTCCTTTTAAAATCGCTTTTGTCCTAGGCACAAATTCTTATATTCTAAAGGACTTGGAAGAGCGGTTATTTTCCTATAGCACCAACGATTCCCACTTGAAACACTATGTGGAACCAGCTTGAAAGTTTAATTGTTGTATGGAATCACTCATGTATTATAGTTTTGTTTCATTGCTTTGATTTTTCTTTGTTGTTTGTTTGTTTCTTTCTACTATTTCATTTCTGTTGTTTTATTTCTTTTATAGACTTCTTTTCTTATCAGAAATAAAATTATGGATCAATTTTTCCACAATGATGCTATTCTGTAAGTATTGTTAATCAATAACATTCAGGTTACACAATTGTCATGATGTCCCTCCTTGAAGACATCATTGAAATTGTTATCTGCTTCCAGTATTTGTTGTTAAATAAGATAATTGGTTTTTAATCCCTATTTTATGCTTTCCTTTTCTTCCCTAGGCCCGAGATTCAAAAAAGAGTACACCAGAAACTTTTTCTCCTTAAAGAAAAGATTTCTTTCACTATGAATAATCGATTGTTATGCATACATGGATAATCCCCTCATACGTAACACTTTCCATGAGTTATTCCCAAGTTCCCAAATCATTTTTCCCTTAAAACGCTCACTTCCCCCTGTTGCATAATCATTCTGATGTATATTTCCTTGATCTAATGTTTGACCTGGTCTACGAAACCAGACATTCTGAGTTCTTAATATGTTGGAAACAGATTTCCCTGTGAATTCACCAGTTTGTTGACGCTTAAAAATGCAATGATGAATACTATGCTCGCAAATTATTTTCAAGCTCTATTAATTATTTATATTAATAATAAACTAGTAGGTGGGACCCCTTGTAGACTTGTAGCGCTATGATGGATATGATGCGCTTATATTTTATTTTCTATTGTGATGCTACTAGCACAGTCTTCTACAATTCGATGTTTTGAATCATGGTTTATAATGTTATGTTGACATAAGAGGGTTGGTTGTTTGATGCATGGAAATTATAGCTTTGATGATCACTCTCATATTATATTAAGCCTGCCCTATGGATGAAAGGATCATTATCAATTTTGTTTTGATGTTGTGATTAAACATGGATTAATTTTTTTACTTATGATCTTGATAAGGGATGATATGGGAGCTTTTTCGAATTAAAGGACTATACACAAGCCCTAACCTTATGTGTAATTGTGACAAAAGGATGGTGCATAAACCCTTGCTTCTAGACTTATGCACTTTTTTAAAAGATATATGTGGAATCACATGGGGTAATATTATGGCACATTGTTATTTTTAAAAGAGTTGACATTACTTAGGGTGGCGCACTATGCAAATGGGATATGGTTATGAAATATGTGGTTGATTAATGCTTAGTGTTGTGGCAAATTGGTTCTCTCGTACATTGAATTGAATGAGGTTGGAGAGGGAAGCGACGTGCATTTACTGCATGTCACTAAAACACACCTCGATCTTGTCACCCTAGACATACTTTCATTTGGTTTTTGGCTCTAGTGGTTGTTGATGCTCTACGTTTTTTGGTCGTGAAGGAGGCACACAGTCTAACTATCTTCCTCACGTAGGATTTTCGAGGTATGGTTCCTTACTCTTCCATCCATGATAGTTTTTTCTGCCCTTCGAATCAATTTTTGGCTCAGGATTGCTCGTGGTCTGTTTTTTTCTTAAGCTATTATTGGATATTTGAACTGTGTAATTGGTGTTGTTCTTGGGGGTTCTTCTGGTGATATTTTGACTGTTGGAATTTTGAGAAAGAGGAATGGATATACCTTGTTGTGTGCAATTTGTGCATGGGTTTATTAGATAAAATAGCAGAGAGGCATGCTTGGTCGGCTTGGGTTTTGGGTCTAGTTCTCTGTGTAAATTGATTATTATTATTTTCCAAGCTCTAAGCCTTGCACATGAAGTATTACAACCAACCTCTGTATTTAAATATTTCCACCCCTTTTTCGTCTTTGTGGTTGATATTTTTTCAATTCTTCGGTTGCAATGTGAAATGTTTAAAGTTATTTCCTTGTATTGGCCAGATCCCGAGTTGTTAGTTATCATGGTGTTTCCCTCATTATTGTTGTTGCTTGGAAAGAATTTTGAAGTTGGGTTTAACATCACCCAAAAAATTTAATGGAAGCATTGTACATGCTTTGGATGGGCACGAGTTGTGCTTGGACACTTACATTACAGTGTTGTTAAGAGATTCGCATCTTTTCATTCATTGTTGGAGGTGGTTGACTATCATTTTTTGGGTAACCCTCACTGTCGCGATTATGGTTACATGTTATATGTTTGTGGTAAATTATAAAAGGCACAAGTTGTCTACATTTTTGAGGATTTAGTCCTCGGATCAAAGGAAATGTTCATAATCTCCATTTACTATGTTTTAACCCTAAAAACAATCTTGAGATCGTTTCACTCCAGTCAAGGTAAAATAAGAACTATGTGTGCTTGGTTGATTGGGCATGAGTTGGCTTTGTTTCTCGTTGGACAATTTTATTTTTTTTAAAGGGAAGTCTGTAGATGCTAATTTATGTGAAGTTTGGGCTCAGGAGTTGCATGTTAATTGTTGAATGTTGTTCGAATCAATCCTTGTGGAGATTATATTTTTAAAGGAGACTTGTGTGTGAAAGGATTGGGGTCTGATTAAGAGTTTTAATGCCCAGATGATTATGTCTAACAGTGTTTGAATAATGGACAATTGGTGGTTAACACTATGCATAATCTTATTTGATTTTAAAGAACAAGAATTGGTTATAAATGGTTGGGATCACTGTGAGTTTTCTATTGGTTGTAAAAGGAAAAGAGATTTATCATTGGAGTTATAAATGGTTGTGGCTCAAAGGATTATTATGTTCATCATATTGATTGCAAGATTGTTTGATAGGACTGCTATATAAATATTATATAGATGCAAGGGCTATTGTGATTGAATATTTCTGGATATATGAATTGTTTTTTTTGTTTTTAATTCATCAATCCATTTGTAAAAGAAGTGACAGTTTAGATGGTGGTTTTGAAAAGTGAATGTTGATTGAATTATGGAGGTCTGAACAGAGTTATGTTTGATTGTTTGATTTGATTTATTTTTATATGAACAATATCCATATTATATCCCTGTCATGCTACCACTTTTCACTCATTATATCCCCCTCATAATCCCAATATCATTATGAAATCCCTGTTCTATAAAATAAATTAAAAAGCTCAGTATAACAACGAAAAAAGAGATAACACATCAATGGTTGTCAATTGATATTTTTGGTTTTTTATTACATATTTAAATTGTTTAATTAATTGTTGAGAAGTGTCCATGTGTTTATCCCCCCTCATTATACCAATTTTCTCTCATTACATTCCCTTCATATGTCCCATGAACCCTACCACCTCCTTCTCACTTGGAAATTATTAAATAGTTTTTTATGGATGTATTTGCATATATCTCGTGTCAATTTCCAAGCCAATTATTGTTTCATGCAAGCAGAGTGTCATGTATGGTTTATTAAGGGCTTAGTTACTGACAAATTGTTGCTACAGGATGAGTTTCTTCAATAGAGGCAACCATGGAAGAAATAATAGAGGAAGAGGAAACTGGAACAGAGGGCCTAGAAGGCCTAGATTCTCCATTCATTTTGATGTTGATCCCTAGGAATTGAACCATATTTTTCAAGCTGGGTTCCTTAACTGGATTGGGAAAGGAATAGTACAACCTTGACCAGAGATACCTCCCTTCCAGCCTCATAACATCCCTAGTATTTTTGTGCCTCCTCATGTGTCCATGCAACCAGAACTCCCTGCAAATGATGGATGGCAAGAGATTGTCAATCCAACTGTCTCTCACCATCGTGGCTGGAAAAATTTATCATTACCTCCTCCACCACCTGTAAATCCTAATATTCATATTTCCCCTGTTCATTCACACGTTCAATCCTCACATGCTAATAAAAGGCTTAAAATTAATGTCCCCCATGTGCAAGATAAAGGCAAATATGTTTCCTGCCCTTCCTCTCCTTCAAATGACTCTTCAAAATCCATGTCCTCCCACATGCATCTGAAGGATGATTGTTCTCATGTAAATAGTGAAATACAACCTCAAGTTTCAAATCAACCTCGAGCTACTTTCGGAAAATCAAAAGGAGACAACAGTGATAAAAGAAAGATTGCCTCTCAAAGTGGCAAGTATGGCTTTTAATTTATGTGTTTTTATGATTGAGTTGATGAAGACAGTGGTTTGCAAAAAGTTTGGACAAGTCTTTTTTGGATAATATGGATTATGTGGATATTTATATATTTTGGATACGATTTAAATTATTTCTGATATTTAAAGATTCAATTTTGAAGGTATCTAAGGGAGTTACAAGGGTGGCATGTGTTGAATGATTATCCATTGTGTTTTATTTTATAATTTGAAAAGAATAAAAAAAGGGAGTCCCAAGGGGTCGCACCTACCTAGTTATTATTAAATAAAGACCCTTAACTATTATTATTATTGTTGGCACAGGGGCAAACCAAGGGTTCAATGCTTCAACAATGCACCAAAAAAAACCCTAACTATCGTCCCTTTCAGCAACACCTGCGAAGAAGATGCAATCTCACTTGAGGTAGAGGTAGGGGGTTGTAGGACTCAGGTGTCTACAACCTAGCTAGGACATAGACCTGTGATTACAACACTTTAACAAAGCACTTAGCCAACCATATGCATTAGTTGTTGAATCTCATTCACATCGCAGATTAAACCCTAGATCAGTGTAGTAAACTTACAGATCAAGTACTTTCCATCACTTAGCACATAGCATTAAATCAGATCTAGCATTCATTTACCATTAATATAGCACTAAGAATCCATACATCTATCCAACATATATAAGATCAATACACTAAGAAGATAAACATATAAACAACATGAACAACATCGCACAAAGCACATCAAAACACAGGATATACGTGGTTCACCCCAGTGTGGGGCTACGTCCACCAATATTCTTCTCTTCTTCTTTATTAGTCTTCAAGTTCCTTACATTCTTCTGATCTTGTGCACAAATCCACAGAGCCAATCTTCACACTGGATAGGTGATCTACGCATAGCGCACTAGATCCACCTTCCCAAAACTAGGTCAGGGCACAGAGCCAACTCCTTACTAGCACAAGGCCTCTTACAATCACTTGCACTTAGCTCTGCAAGTATTAACACATCCTCTTGCACAAATCCATTAGTCATGCACTAAGCCAATTACAAGTACTTTGTACTACTTCTTACATTTCTTAGCTACTTATTTATACGTTACAAAAAGGCCTAATAATGGGTAAACCCATGGGCCAACATACTTTAACCCATTACATAAACCCTAAAATCCCAAAAATCCCGCAAAACAAGCGAGATCCCGCAATCTCCGCTTCGCCTGGGTGCTCCATCTTCGACCAGCCTTTCAAAGTCCCAAAAATGGTCAAACACGACCAATATTTCCTCAAAACTTAGTCGAGGGTCAACAGACCCCCAAAACTCTCCTATGACTCGTCCCGAGTCACTCAGATCTGGGCAACACTTTTTTGAAGGCCTCGAGCTTATCTTGAGCTACCTCGACTTATTGCTTCGCCAGAGCCTCCTGCTCAGAAAACTCCTAAATTACTTGTTCTGTAACAGGCCCTTCCAGGCGTTGTTCCACTGCCATAACCACTTGTTCCAGCTATGAGCCTTATCCTTCAAGCTCTTCTAAAATCGTGCAGGCTTCATCCTATACCAGCTGGAGTCTCTGTGTTACTTCCATGACTTTTCTATGGATAGCAGTAATCTACTGCTGGACTGCGCATTGCTCCTACGATCTCTTCATCTTCTCAATTGCAGTAAGCAACTTCATATGTGCCTGCACAATGAATTCCTGTTGCTGTGCCTCCTGGAGTTTTGCTTCCACTTTCCTCAGCTCTGGATCTTCTACAAGGAGTTCATAGGTCTGCGCACTTCGAGCACTTAATTTCTTACACTCAGATGTCAGTGCCCTAATCCTTCCTACTACGTTCCTGGTAGCTTCTTCCTCCTGATCAGGCACTTCTTGTGGAGTGATAGGTACTTCCTGGAGCTCTAACTCGGCTACTCTTTATTGAAGATGTTGAATGTCCTCAACAAGATTCCCCACTTGTATCTCGGCAGGTTCTTCTTCTTCCTGTGCCAAGATCAGCACAAAGTGACGTGCTTTAGTCACTACCTCTTTAATCCCAATCTTCTCTCCAAGAAACTAGTATTTTTCTTTCTATATTTTCTCTTTGTCTTCCTCGAACATCGCCCTCATTTCATCTTTCTCCTTCTGCACAACTCGAAGTTGATCTAAGGCCTCCTCCTTTTCTTGCTTCAGAACTTCTGTAGACTGCTTCGTTTCTTCTTGGACTCGATGAATTCAAGCCTCTGTTGCATCTTCTAATCATCGTAATTGGGTGGGATCATCCCCCAATTCTACATTTTCCGCTGAAGAATGTGTTGTAGGTATTGCGTGGCTCGAATGGATAGATTGTTGTATGTCCTTGAGCTCCTTCTCTATTTGTTCATACAACGTCTCCTGCTTTGCTCCATGTCGTTGCAAGATATCCTCTCAATCATATTCTACGGTTTCAATGATGAGATTAACATCGTCCATCGTGAGCATATTATTCGACTGAGGCTTATTGGCGTGGGCCTTCTTTCTTGCCGAAGGTTTCTCCGGGGAAACCTTCCTCTTATGCGATGTTTTTTTTGTGGTGAGGGAATCCTTCGGTGGTGTAGCTTTTCCTTTGCCTTGTTTTTCTCCTTCTTCCCATCCTTCTTCTTGGTTCACTTCATCTCCTCCTCCTCCTCCTCCTTTAGTTGAATCAAGCCTTCTTTCCTCTAAGGCGTTGTCCTCCTCATCGGTTTCTATGTTTTTCACTTCCTCCTTTTTCTTCTTTTTCTTCTTCGTGCTACTTTGTCCATCATGCTCGACCCGGGTAACCAATGGAATTCCTATGATGTCAGGGTCAGAGAGTTATGCATCTTCGACCGATACAAGGTTCTTTGTTGGTCATTCCTTAGTGATCTCTTCCATGTCTTCCTCAGTCAACTTGTAATAAGACTGCAGCTCCTCCTTACTTTCATCCCTACATGAGGTGATGTAGATGAAGTGTCAGTCTACATGGAACTTCGCTAGTGGCCTGTACTAATGCAAAGTGTTCGGGGTCATTCGGGGGAATGATTTAATGGCGCACTTTAGTTGTAGGTAGTAAGCATGGAAGATAGCATTTGACTGCCACTACTTCGCCATATCATTTGTGTACCACAAGGTGGAGAATCTTGCGACCAACAACTTTGATGGCTCAACTTTGGGGAATGTCACTCCCTCCGGCATCTACCAAGAAACAAATGCAATTAGTACCAATAGAAAACTAAAATGAAACTCATATCCATGATCTTGCGCTTCGCGACAGTCCTTTTCCATATCATTGATGAGGTAACTTGCCCAATTCATCTTCATTCCTTCTATACATTTCCTTGCGAGGTCCACGATGAACCCCATGACTTGTGTAGGCCGATTCTTTCTGACAAGCTTGCCAGCGATCAGTTGAAAAGCGAGGCGCACTACGCCATCCTGGATGGAGGCTACCTTGTAGCCTCGCTTTCCCTTCTCTACATCGCCATAGTATTCCTTGATGCACTGTGCCAGGGAGCGATCTGACGTCTTCCCTGGGTAGAAATGTTGAGGGTCGGGCCCTTGCATGCTCAATCTAGTGATCATGTGGATCAACATTGTATCCACAGTGATGAATATGTCTAACCAAATATAACCTCCATGATAGCATGACAGGAGGAGTTTAACGCAAGCGTTAACCTCCTGATGTCGGTTGAAGTGCAAGATATTCATCATGCTCAAGATCATTGATCATGTGAGATCCATAATCCACAACTAGGAGACTATATTGGGATTCTTCCCAGTCATATTCATTAGGTACCTGTGCGGTGTGAGCATCGTGTAGTTTTTCCTATCGCCGAGGTTGAAGTCAATGATCTTTAGAACTGGAATATGCCCTAATTGGGGTCCAACTGCGCATATCCCCTTTCTATAGGAACGCAGTGATCAATGTGTACTTGAAATCCCATGGGATTTTTTCATGGTTAACCACTCCAGCCAAAAGTGGGATGTAGTTTGGCAAGACTAACGGGACCTGCTTGGCATTAGCCAGATCATTGCGGTGCTTGCTTCATTTCTCAGTCGCAGTTTAGCTAGAACGATGTGCAGTCGAAGGGGATGCTTTCAATCCTCATGTTGATGACACCTATATCCCCATAGACATGACTCTCTCATCCATGAAGTCTATCAGAATCTCCTCCACGGAATTTTCTAGTGCGCTAGGCTCACCCGACATTCACACTCGTAATAAAATAAATCAGGTAGGTGAACGGACAAGCAAGGTAATCAAATGAATGGCGAGGTCTAGAAATCACAACACGATATGAAATGGATTCTTTGTTAGCTCGAATAATCACAAGTGGAAAAAAGTGGTCCTGGAATAGCATCTGACGGGTTAAATAACCAACATCGTAACGGATTCCTCCAACAGGTCGGAATGCCTCAATCCATATGGATCAGTCTGTTGTGACGCGGTCCCAACAGTACAACGGCATTATTTTTTTCAATGAATTCATTTCTAACCATTCTGGAACATCCTTCTAACGGTTGGGGAATCCTTCTAATGGTCAGGGTGCCTCCAACGGTCATATAGCTTCGTCGTGGCAAAGTCCCATTCAATGTTTTTTTATGATATTCTAGCGAGGTTCAAATTCTGTAGACCTGTCTCCTGCGAAGTCTTTACTGGAACTTCCTGTAGTTTTTCTAACTTGGATTTATTCTTACTAAGCTTCCTTGACTTATTCCCTGTGATCTGAGATTTTCTTACATTTATGGGATCCTCTTTCCATTTGTATTCTTATCTTATCCTAGTAAAGTGACTTTGCCCCGCTGATGTGCGCTTACAGATTCTGAAGTTAATGTCTCTTCGCTGGATATACTTCTTTCTTTCATGGGTAGGTTCTTCAAGTATTCTTGTGTTCTTTCAACTTTGATAGCTAATTCTCTTTCCTTCTATTGCTTCGAATTGTCCTCTTGTTCTTGTATTAGTCCCTCTATTTTTCTATCTATGAAGTCCCTTAATTCTTTCTTTTTCTGTTCCATGGCTTCCTCCTCTACTTTTCTTCTGATCTGGTCCTTCTCAATCCAAGTTTTTCCTAACAAAAGTGCAAGCGGGGTATTGTTCTCAACAAACTTAATAACTTCAAATTTTTCTTCAGTCGATGTTTCGTGAGCAATCATAGGTATATTAGTAACTCTTCCACATAGGGTGATAAAATTTCCTTTAAACAATCCTATCCTTCCCAATGAAGGAACCACATCAGGATTTCCCAAAATTTCCCAAGTGCTTTCTGGCATGATATTCACTTGTTTGTCCTCATCTAGTACACAGTCTATGTTGAAATCTCTTATTCTTGTTTCTATGCACTTCTTCTCTTTTAATATCTCTGGTAAATTGGTGTCTCTATGATCATTCAATGTTTCTTTCAGTTGTAATAACATAGTCTCTAATTCTTTTTGGTTCTCTAACATATCCTTAATCTCTTGACCTTCTTCATAGTTGTTTTGTCTCATGTTCATATTTTAAACTTTAGCAATCATTCTTGGACAATCCAAAACCTCATGACCAACAGATTTACAACAAAGAAAAATAGTACCTATACCAGGGCATTCCTTAACAATATGTCCTAGTCTTCTGCACTTATAACACAGTGTCAATCCTCTCTTTCTTTTAAACGATCCCCAACCTTTCCTGTACTGTGCACTGGGATCACAGTGGTGGACCTCCAATCTGCAAAAATTCTTTCTAGGATCCTGCATCCACTTATTAGTCCAAAAATTCTTTCTATGCATAGGAATAACATATCTTTCTCTATCTTTATCAAATTTATTCAGATCAACTCTTTCTTCCAACTATGCCCTAACATTCATGCTAGGAAAAAATCTATCAAACGTACCTAGATTCATACTTTTGAAGAAAAAGTTTCCACTTACCTTTACTAGAGAACAAAGCTTTAATCTCTTACCTCTTTTCTTCAGATCAAACTTTTTTCTTAGCACATAGATTCGCAAGTCGAGTAGAATAATGTGCACTAAAGAAACATATCTATGCATAGAGATTTCTCTTTTCTTCAGTTCCCAGTAATCATAGTTTCAGGTCCTGGCAATAGAACCATTTGGTTTCACAAGGGCAGACCCAGGGTTCAACGCTTCAACAACGTACCAACAAAACCCTAACTATCGGCAACACCTGCAAAGAAGATGTAGTCTCACCTAAGGTAGAGGAAAGGGGGGTTGTATGAATCAGGTGTCTACAAGCTAGCTGAGACACAGATCTGTGATTATAACACTTTAATAGAGCAATTATCCAACCATATGCATTAGTTCTTGAATCTCATTAACATCGCAGATTAAACCCTTGATCGACGCAGTAAACTTATAGATCAAGTACTTTCCATCACTTAGCACATAACATTAAATCATATCTAGCATTTATTTACCATTAATATAGCACTAAGCATCCATACATCTATCTATCATATATAAGATCAATACACTAAGCAGATAAACATATAAACAACATGAACAACATCGCACAAAGAACATCAAAACACAGGATATACGTGGCTCACCCCAGTGCGGGGATACGTCCACCAATCTTCTTCTCTTCTTATTTATTAGTCTTCAAGTTCCTTACAATATTCTACTCCTGTGCACAAAGCCACATAGCCAAGCTTCGCACTGGACAAGTGATCTATGCATAACACACTAGGCCCACCTTCCCAAAACTAGGTCAAGGCACAGAGCCAACTCCTTACTAGCACAAGGCCTCTTACAATCACTTGCACTTAGCTCTACAAGTCTTAACACATCCTCTTGCACAAAGCCATTAGTCATGCACTAAGCGAATTACAAGTACTCCGAACTACTTCTTACATTGCTTAGCTACTTATATATACATTACAAAAAGACCTAATCATGGGTAAACCCATGGGCCAACATTCTTTAACCCATTACATAAACCCTAAAATCCCAAAAATCCCGCAAAACAAGGGAGATCCTGCTCTCTCCGCTCCCCCTGGGCACTCCATCTTTGACCAGCCTGTCGAAGTCCCAAAAATGGTCAAACATGACCAATGTTTCCTCAAAACTTAGTCAGGGGCCAACAATTATTATTATTTCTCCTAAACTACATTAATTAATTCAAACTAACTTAGCTAAAGAAAGTAGTTGAACTACTTCAACTTATTTGGAAGCCATAAAAGCTAAATGAGAAGAAGAAACAAGGGGAGAATAGAAGGAGAAAGAAAGACTAAGGTTTTATCTTTTGATTTCATGAGATAGTTTTAGTTTTCATTCATTCTTAAGTTCATTCAAAGCCTAATTCTCTTTTTGACAGCAAGGTCCTATTGTAGACAACAAGGTTCAAAACTAAACCAAATCATTTAGATGCTTGGTTTAGAGGTGTTGATCCATCCTTGATAGTCTGTGTATACTTTTATGTTTATGGATTGAGCTTCATAGTTGATAAAAGATATTTTGCAGAGTCAAATTGGCAGTAGTTTGTGGCAAGCTGATCCAGATTATAAATTTCAATTTTTAGTTTTTGACAGAGTCCTTTTGTATGGTGTTCATCGAGGATCTCTAAATTAGACTTTTATCCATTCCCTCACAGGGGTTTTGTAAAGAGAAAAACACTTTTGATATCTCGGAATGAAATAAAGAAGATTTCTATTCTGTGTCATTTGTGTGTATTGTGACTTGGTTACTTTTTCTTTTGATCTCCATATTTACTTTCTGTAATCTGTATGTTTTTCATAAATTTATACAAAAATTTATGTTGTTTTGCAACATTATTTTCATTAATAAATCAACCTAAACCCTTGTAATTAATACTTGTGGATTGGGAAAATATTTTTGAGGCTATAAAACATAGGGTGACATTCTCAACTATCTTTTCCTAGCTAGGCAATTTTTGAAAATGTTTTAGTAAGATAATTCATATATTTTCCTCAACAAGTATGTCCTTTATTCTCTCTGTAACTTGTTCCTTCTAGAACTAGGACTCTGCACCTACAACTACTTTTTCTAAAACTGAGAATGACTGCTCCATTCTCACTGTAGATAATGAAATCTGAGAGTAGCTCCTCTACTCCATCATGATGATAGATTCATTTTCTCCCTCTAAATCTCATACTGCATCGACTTCTTTTAATGGATCATGGTTGTTTTATATATACTTTTTCAGATTATGAGAGCAAGTGTCTCATCAGAGTCTTCTCATTCTTGATATTTATATTGTTATCTGCAACATGATTGATCTGTTAGATCAATCTTGGAAGTCACCACTAACTTCCCTTCCAGTATTAAGGAAAAATCCATATCCCGGTCCTTCTGACTGGCTTCCTCCTCTGTCATTGAAACAAGGGAATCTTCTCAGGAGATTTCATGCCTCCTATAGGTATCTAAAGATATGATCTAGTCTTCTCAACTCATGGAATTTTTCTGTCAATCCTGGAAAACATCTCTTTTTCTCATTTGATCCTTTCTAAGATCAGGTTTACTCTGATTCTCCATGCTCCCTCTGAATATTGACTCCCTCTGAGTATATATAATGTTTGGAGCCATCTACTCCTTCTAATATATCTTGTCAATGATATATGTATTTTCATCCTGCAAAGTGTCACGGGCCCATGTTGGTCTCTTTCTGATTACTGCATTGATTCTAGGTAAGCCCTTCTGGATCTATTAACTCTTCATGATGATATGAAAAGTGTTTAACTACACTAAAGGGATTTGTTCAGTCATCTTTGGAGCCTTCTGCTCCTCATGATCTGTCTACATATGATATGTTCTATATCTAGAAAAAGTAGCTTCTTCTTCTTCTTCGGTACATGGATGTATACAGTCATATAAACAACTTGGATAGTTTGATCCATGTCTCATATAATATATTTCCTCATGGAATAATCACTATATCTCCCTCAAGGCTATCACCTATGACCTGCCCAGAACAAGAACAACAACAAAGAAACAATAGACAAGGGTAATACTCTCTATAATGATAATAAAAACAATAGCAAGAATAATTGTCATAGTAGCTCCTTCAGAGCTATCACTTGTGACCTTCTTGAAACAAGGGTAAAAATTAAGAAACAAAATAATACGGAATGAGAGAAACACTCTTCTAGTGTTGTGATCAATCATTCCTCCATGGTAACTTGGAAACAAAACAAGAATTTTATCCTAGAGGATATGTTAGTTATATATAGTAAATGATTACAATAAGAATTTATCTCAATAATTCTCATATGCTACCAAGTATTCAATAATAAAACTTTTCAAATATTTCTATCACAACTATAGTGTTTTGCAGTTATCAAACTTGATATGTGTAAATTTGAATCTTATCAATTTAATCAATCAAACCTGGAACCTGGAGTCTTGTCCTCAAGAATAAGTGTGATTCTTTTCTTCCGAGTCTCCTTCACTCAAGATGACAAGCATTTTATTCAACATGTTCTTTGTACTAAGATAATATGTTTTCTTGACATAAAGCTGGGTTAGAGAATAAACTTTATAATATCAACTTTAATCAATCTAATAATTTGACTTTAATTTTTCCCAATGATTAGTATGATAGTCATAACTTCAACATATCAAAATACAACCTAAATGTTCATAAGATCACAATAATTCCATAAAAAATAGAGGCATATAAAATTAATCAAACCCGGGGTGCATTGTTCCTCTGAATTTCCTGGATCTGAGATCCTTCTAGATCTATGATTTTTGTTTTAGACAAAAGATCATTTCGCCTGCAAATACCCTTTAGAATAATGATACAGTTTGAACATATGTAAGTACATAACTCTGACAGTATCGGCAGGTAGTGGCACCATCCGGCAGCAACGACAAGCAATAACGAACCTTTAAAACTTCAAAGGTGCTTCAACTTGTAACTTAAGGTTAGTTGGATATTTGTTAGGGTAAGGCACACTAGGACAATAAAAATCATTCCCAACACTTCACAAAAACTTTCACTGCAATTGGTATTGCATTTGGTGTTGGCATTGCAACTGGTGTTGTAAATGGCATGAAGGAACTGACACAAAGGAACTGGCACTACAACTGCAACTAATACTACAATTGCAATTGATACTACAACTGCAACTTAGGGTTTTGTGAGGAAACCCTAATTTTTCAAAATTCAAGTTTTAGAATTTTGATCTAGGGACTAGATGCGCCCTCCTAGGGAGAGCTCCTAGATGTGGTTACTTCCCCCAACATCCTCCTTAAACGAGGAAAATATCACACTTAAGTTTTATGCAAAAACCATTATAAACTATGAGTTGGTCTCTTTCATGCCTGCTCTGATACCATGTTAAAGTTCTACTTATGCAGCTAGCAGTTACGATTCTTCTTTATTATTACAATCATTTATCACATTAGATGCATATATAAGATCAATGAAATAGAGGCAATCAAAGAAAAAATAGAGACACGTAGATTATCCTGGGAAACCCTCGTGGGGAAGAAAACCCAACAAAAACTTCCTCAATATATATAGACCAGAAACAAAGTAGAAGATCCTCCTCTACTCCTTCACTAGGAAAGAGTAATGCACCACTTAACCAAGAGATACCAAGAGATAGACAAAAACCCTCCTTTACATCACCCCCAGTTGCAGCGGCTACTCCTCCAAGACATGTGCACTTTTTCTTGTTGTTGCAGAGCACATGAGTGAGTGTGCAAATCAGGTGCCAGCCTCTTTTATAAATAGTATTCTGGCCTCCCTTAATTAGGTCTAGTTCAACCTGTCACTTTACCCTTTTAATTTACATTTAATTTTCAAGGCACAAAAGGGTTGACTTTTACAAAGGCACAATAGGGCCTAATTAATAAATATAATATAATAATATTATTCAACACTCCCTGTTAGGTAGAATATTCTTTGAAGTTACAATATTTCAACAGACCCTGGGGGGGATTGAGATGGAAAATGCTATGTATGGATGGAATCCCCTAAAGGTCAAGTTTCTAGATGGAAAATGGAACTTGGATATGAGTCTAGAGGGTTGCTTAAGGTTGCCAATGATTTGAGTAACCTGCCAAGTGTGAAATACCTACCTAAGACACAAAGAAAACCAAGTATATGATATAATATGTTAGTTAGAGAAGCAAGTTAAGATTTCTGCACCTAATTGCATAAAAATTGAATGATATATATCATCATATAGAATATAACAAAGGCTGTGAAATAATTGCTAAGAGTGCAATTGAATAAGCAAGAGACAAGCTAGTGAAAGCTAGCTTAACTCAATAATGATAAAGCAATACTTTAGCACAAAAGAAATGCTAAAATAAAATCTTACTGCAATGATATTAATCAGCCTAATTGTTGTAGCAAACGAAGCTTGGACATTTTATCCAACTTCCTCCTATTTTAGGATAACATAAAAATTAGCCAATGAAAACCACTTCTAACTAGCTCAAAAAGTGTGCTAGAGTTAGTAATTTGTTAGGGAAAATTTATAGCCAATTCCTAGGGTTAGTTTAGGAGTTATCCAAGGTTAGAGAGTTATTTTTTCTGCAGCCCTAATGGTTTTAGGTTATTTTTGTAACAACGATGAGATTTTGTGAATGAAATAGGATGCCTCAATGAGGCAATAAATCCTAGGGCTCAAGGAACAACTTCCAAGTGACAAAAATTTAAAACTTGAAACTTTCACATTTACCAATGCAATGTTTTACTTCTCCAATGCAATTACTAGTTCCTTTGATTATGGTTTAATGGGGTCAAGAGAAAATATGTAAATATACTACCTCCTTGAGGGTATAAACCCTCTTATTCCCAAGGCAAGTAACCTAGCTAGGGTTTTAAAACTAAGGGGTGTATGCCCTTATACTTCCTTAGCAAAACCCTTGCAAACAATAAATTATATGCTAAAAAAATATGATGGAGCTAAAGTAGGTGTGTATGCACTTATACTCCTTACCTATCCTTAGAAAAATCAACCTTGATTCTTGAATTACAAATGATAACAATAAGTAAAAGGCTTACCAATCCAAATAGCAACAAGATGGACCATAACATGACAAGATAACCACCACAATAGAAAAATAATGACCTCCAAAGGCTAGTGCATCATCATCATCAACTCCACAACCAAATAGAAACCATATCATAGCACAAGATAGCAAAAACCCTCAAGGGTAGAAAAAATTCCAGTCCAATACTTCTCACAATGGGAGAGTTATGTTATAAAATGAAATCTTATGATCTCTATTTATACAAAATGTCATTCACACAGTTTGTCCACATTAGCAAGGGTAAAACATAAGATAAAGGGTACACAACCCTTATCTTACCCCTTGCAACAAAATAATATTAAACAATTCACTTAGAATTTACTTTTGCACAAAATAAAACCCTAAAAAAAGAGGATGTCACCCCTTTAGGGGACATTTTGGCACTAGGAGCAAGTCATTGGAGTTGGAGATGCATAGTTAGGCCTCCAAAGGCCACATTTCAATAATCTAGGAAATCTCCTCATTATCAAAGGAATTCTTCTCCTCAAAACATCCATGTGTTACTGAACAACATCTTCACCACCAAACCCTAGCCCTTCTATGTGACGTCAAGCCTCCAAAGGTGACGTTTTGCCTCTCCTAGAAAATTTGTTTGGCATGTGAGGGATAGGTTATGTCTCTCAAATCGTCTTCTAGGCCTCCAAAGGTACATCTCTCTCATCTGGTATGTGGGCCCTTGGCATCCAACCTGTGGGCTTCAATTCCCATGAAGGCCCAAGCTAGGATTATTCTCCCAAAATCGTCCACCAACTAGGTCTTGCAAAGACAAAATAAGCACTCCCTCCAAGGATCTCAAGTTATAATATCATGGTGACTAAATCAAATCAATAAATGATCCACCTAATCATGTGCATAAAATATTACTTGGTCAAACAAGTAAGTGCTCAAAGACATTATGCAACTTGCCAAGATTGGATATGGGAGGGTTGACAAGGTGTCCTATTGGGTAGATATTTCCCTAGGTCTAGGAGTGTTTCCAAAGTGATCCCTCTCTAAGCCATGTGAAGTAGATGAAGTGGTTAAGGATAAAGACTCATTGGGCATGGGGTTCATGACAGACAAGGGGTTGTAGTGTCTCATTCATGGGTTCCTTTGTAGAGGGTGTGTGGCACCTTCATTTGCAATGCATTTTTCCAATCCCATCCTCTTGTAATTCTTTGTTTCTTTCATGTTTTAAGGAACAAGTTGAAGGACATTTTCCTGGCGTGGTGTCTAGATAATGGCAGTGTCACTCACAAATACCTTGCGGAAATGAGAAGTTTGGCTCGTGATGAGACCCCCTTTCTCCCAATTGTGTAACTGATAACCACTACCCTGTCTTGGTGGCCAGATGATGGTAATTTCATACCGATAGATACCCATGATCATGATATTCAGGATCATGATGAGACCTCCTATCCTCCAACTAACCCCCTAAGAATTCACTATCATTTATTTTTATGGGTCCCCATTTTCTTACAAAGATGAATTTCATTTCTTTCTTGGGGGATCCCTGGGTGAAGCATATGGAAGGTCTATATATATGATTTTATATTTTTATCCAACAACAATCCCTTTGGGCCTTCAACCCCTTCTTCCCATAGAATGAGGGACAACCCCCTCTTGGGTCAATACACCCTAAAATCCCAAGAGACAAGGAAATGGGGGGTTTTAGGTGATGGAAAGTGGTAAGTATGGTTGAGAATGGTACGATGGTTCTTCAGGGAGTTCCTAGTAGCAAACCCATTCCCAAGGAAGACCACTTACTAGGGCACAATGTCAACCACCAAGGTGAAACAGGGAAAAATGAATAATTTCCAAGCATATGTCATGAAATATAAAATAGTCTAATATTCAACATACTCAAAATGCCTCAAATATTGAAATGACACTCACCATAATACCTGACTTGTACCTCATGGAGCAAGGCCCAGTGCCTCTTGGAAGCTAGCTAGTGTGGTGGATGCCATCTGAAAATCCTGACCTCTGTGGTGGTGAGAAGGGTCTCCATCTATGCAAGTGGATATTGTAGGTCATGTAGTCTCTCTCCAATCCATATATGCAACTTGAGGGCCTCGAGACATGATCTCCTTAGTTATCCCACAAAATGAGGATAACAGTGCCAATATTAGTTTTTTCGAATTGGGACAAGATATTCCATGTTCACATGGATACCTTAGGCATTTATTTGGGAAATGTTTATCTTAACCAAGGGAAATTTCCATTTATCACTTGATATACTTTGCAAGTGGGAAGTTGTCTCAAGTAGAGAAGAAATACACAATGATAGAATGTGAAGGACTAGCTATGATTTATGCTTTACAAAAAAATTGCACTACTTCTTGGGAAACCATTTTTAATTATTTACTAACCACTCTATGTTGAACTGCTTATCCTATAAGCCAATATTGGAGGGGAGAATATCACTTTGGTTATTGTCATTTCAGGAATTTTCTTTGAATTAGTCATCAACCCCAAAAAGAAGAATGCGGGACCTTGTCAATTATCAAGGGTCAAGACTAGAGAAAATATAGGGACATTAGATTAGTTTCTAGATCTTGATTTCTTACTAGTTGAAGTAGTTATTGTATATTTGTCTAATATCAAAAACTTTATAATCTCTACCTCTACACCAAAGGAAAATGATTGAAAGAAACATTGATGACTAATAGTGAGGCCTGCGAACTATTATTTGATCACATAGAACCAATTTAAGATTGTGAGTAATGGAATCCTATGCATATGTGTTTTGGATCACGAATGTAATCTCATTTTTTGGGAGGAACATGATGGATAGAGTGGATTTCATTGTGGGGGGAATGTTATTGTGAGGAAATTTGTGAGGAATGAAAGTTGTCATATTAATGTGTCTCGAAAGTTGTCATTGGGTGCATGTGATGGATAAATCTTGGAAATGTTGTGTGTATTTGTAAATTTGTAATATGAAATTCATGAAAACATTAATCCTTTGACATCAATGACAATGATTCCAACAATATCCCCCTTTGTCAATGATGGAAATATTGCAACAAAATACATAGTCCACTAGACATAAAAATAATTTCCCCCCTTTCTAAAACTCACCCCATGTCTCCAACTCCCAAGCTTTTGCTTCTCCTTAATCACTTAGTGATGAGATGGATATTACTCCCAATTTCATGTCCCTTACTTCATTCTGAATGAAAAAAATTCTCAAACAAGACAAAGAAACACTCCTCAAGAAGTATAAACATTGTCACCAACAATGAAAGATAAATAGTCTCTGTCAATCCAAACAATATGTGTATCCAACATAAGTAGTAGTACATCCCAACAACATTTGAACATGGTTCGGTCGGTCTCAGCAAATCTAAGTTGATTCAATAAGAAATGATCGAGTCAACAAAATGACATCAGTTGGGTTTTCATATCAACATCTTAAAATATCCCCCCTAAGCGATCAATAAGTAGCAATAAGAGTTCTTGTCGAAAAATCCAGTTGATGGAAAACCCAATTGAAACTCAGTCAAGGAATACTCAGTAGACTATCATGTTGGTTCGATCCTTGGTCGACCACTTCCAAGGCAATCATAAGTAAGTAAGGGGAGAATTTCGTGACTATACATCTAATGATTGTAATGATCCCAAGCCATTATGCAAGGATCATCATTGTTTTGGTGTCTTTTTAAAACTTTTTCTGAGTGAGGTATTTCGTCAAACACTTTGTTGATCTACCTTTTAGATGTGTTTATATGTGTGTATGCAGCAAATAAT
>SNQJ01S0037940.1:106626-117032 GCA_010110895.2 Picea sitchensis
TTAATTAATTAATTAAATCACTTTAATTAATTAATTAACCTTTTTACCTTTGAAAAGATCCTTATCTCTCCTTGTGGCTTCCCTGGCCACTGAAAGTCACTTCTAGCCATCCCATCCTGTAGTGTTTCTACTCCCGATTCCAATGAGCTATTACACTGAGAGGTTCCTCCAAGTAATGTGCCCAAAATGACCTCTTCGGTGAATTCCATTGACTTATAGCTCAAAATAGTCAAAATCATGGAAATCGTCGGAATGCAACGAAACCAAAGCCAACTTGTGCGGAGTGGCTCATAATGATGGAATATGATCATCAATGCAAGCTGGACCCCATAATGCCTCTCAAATACCCCTATACTCGCTCTAGCATCCATCTGGCTACTCTGGTCATCATAAATCTCTGCCCTGTGATGATGTCCCAAAGTGGGGACATTACAATGATACACAATGATTTTAAGTCCTTAAAAATATGGTCCTTAATGATACACTATACATCCATAAATCCAGCCACAATCTATCCTGGTAGTCACCATTGGTCCACAATTATGTCTTTCATGTCTCTTCTACAAATATATGAAAGCATGATTGTTATTCTTTCGATTTTTATTGTGAGGATGATGAGTGGGAATAGATTTTTGTGTTGGCTAATCAAAGGAAGTATGTTTAGGGACAGGTTCACTTACAGGAGTAGAACAACCTAGCATATCAACAAAAATTTCATATGTAATAGCATGCTCAAATTCATGCATGTGAGGAATAGGAAACTAATCAATTTGTTCATCACAATCAATAGTAGGTTTCTCTTCTGGAAAACCAGTATGAACTCCACCTGCAACAAATAAAAATTCCTTAGTTGTAGCAAGGCCAGGTGTAGGTAAGGAGGCAACAACAACATCATATCCAAGAGATTCTCTTGGTGACTTCATTTCAAGGGTAATATGAACAACAACACCATGTCCATTCTTTCTAATTCCTTCTCTGATGTAGACCATCTTGTTCAGCAATCCGAACCCAATACCTGTAGTGTGTTTTTCAAAGTGATTTGTGTGATACCACCTTGGTAGAAAAGATATTTTGAATTCTTCCTTCTTGTCCTTGTGAGGAAGGTCAGGTTTCTACGATGCATCATTCTCTCTCTTCCTTTTCCTTTCATTTTTTATGGAGAATTTGAGAACATCATAATAGCTTTTAGATTTTCCTTCATTTACTTTCTTCAGTGGCTCTATATATTTTGAATATTATTTGGTGGTCATATGAATATTATCATAACCAAGACTAGTATTAATGAGTGGATACCTTTGACAATTGATGATATTATCTAAGGTTTCAATATTGTTTTCAAAATTCAAGCTTATATTCAACTTAATAGTTATTTTCTCTAATTCCTTTCTTAAGGAAATAATTTCAAACTCTAGCTTTTTGCAGTTTTCTTCCTTTTCCTTTAGACGCATTCTCACAACTTCTTCTATCCTTCTTTTCTCTTCTAATTGAAGCTTTAGGTTCATGATAGTATTTTCTATTTCTTCAAGGCTTTGTGACATTTTGGCTTTTGAGTCATGATCCTCTTCTTCATATTTCTGCAGCTTCTCCTTTTGTTTCAAATTCTTTTTCCTAAGATTCTTTATTTCATCTAAGGAACAAATGAGTTCTTCTTCAATATACACTTCCATGTTTGTTTCAACATTTTCTTCCTCTTCTGAATCCATATTTTCTTTCCCTTTGTCTTCATTTTCCAAGGAATCAATTTTTTTTCTATTCCCATGAAGAGAGTTTCTTCTCTTTTACTACCAGAGATAATTTCATCTCTCTCTCTTCAAATGAACTACTTTCTTCTTTGGAGTAAAGACTTTTCTTTTTCTTATGAAATTTTTTCTTCTTTTCATGCTTACCCTTTTTGTGGTGATGAGATTTTCTCTCTTTCTTAATGTTATGATCTTCTTATTCATCACTACTTTTATTTTTCACATATGGACACTTACCATCAAAATGTCCTACTTTTCCACAATTAAAGCATTTAAAGGGAAACTTGTCTTTATATTTTATGGATCATTTCTTGAGATTCCTCAAAAAACAGGCTTCCTTTACATCTGATTCATTGTCAAAGCTATCACTTGATTTGTGCACTCTATTATTTTCCTTCTTTGAGGATTTGAAGGTTGCTTCCCTCTTTGATGGATTTTTTTTCTTTCTCTTTCCTCATTTCATATGCCATGAGGATCCCATATAATTCATCCATTGTCAATGAACCAAGATATTTCATTTATTCAATGGTGGAAACTTTGGCATCAAATCTTAATGGGAGTGAATTTGACACATTTTGTACAATCATCAATCCTTCAACCTTTTCACCAAGTCCTCTGATGGTGTTGAAACTTTCATCCACACCGAGGATATAGGATGCAATATTTTCTTCATCTTTCATTTTCAGACTCTCGAAATGTCTTCTATGAGTTTGTAGCTTTACCTTCTTGACCTTCTCATTGCGTTCATATATATTATGAATCTTGTCCCGAATTTATTTTTCTAGTTCACAATGCATCACCTTGACAAACTCAGATTTTGATAGACTGCACAAGATGGAATTCATGGATTTTTCATTGTTTTCATTAGGATTCTTCTCGGCTGCATTTGTTGGTGGATTTTTTGGGGTTGTATAACTAATCACAGATAATTTCCAAGTATCAAAACCAAGATCGATTAAATAGGTTTGCATCCTTATGCTCTAGAAGGAATAGTTTGTTCATTCAAACGACAGAGCCTTTTTTGTGGAGAAACATTCCCGATTGGCCATGTGTTCTCTTGAGATCCACCTTCCAGTGGTTAGATTGTTCCCAAAGGTACCCACGCTGATACCAATTGTTGAGCACACAAATGAAATTTATGGTAACTTTCCCAAAGCTTGTTGGTTTTGGCCTCTTCCCAAGAACAAAATTGTACAACATGCCACATACCCAACTTTACAAATTTGATTGTAACCTGAGGTACTTCGGTATGTCTCCTCAGATATTTGAAAATTTCACAATCTGAAAAGTCCTAGAAAATAAGTTATAGAGAAAATTCCAATTTGACCTATTTGAAATTGATTTCAGGACCATTCAAAAACCCTAGATTCCATAGGGTATATCTCATAAGGTATAGTGAATAAAAATATTAAATTTTTACCCGAGGTACTTCTGTATGTCTCCTCAAATCCTTGAAAATTCCACATTATGAAAAGTTCCATAAAATAATTTTTAGCAAAAATGCCAAACTAACATGCTTGAAACTAATTTCAGGACTATTCAAAAACCCTAACTTCCATAGGGAATATCTCCAAAAGTGTAGTAAAAAAACATATAAATTTTTAACCACATGTACCCAGAGATCTCACCTCCATTTCCTCAAAGTTTCATGGTTTGAAATGTCCTAGAAAATAAGTGATAGTGAAAATCTCAAACTAACCTATTCGAAACTAATTTTAGGAGCACTCAAGAACCCTAAATTCCATAGGGAATATCTCAAAAATTATAGTGAAACAACATCTAAAATTTTAACCACATGTACCTAGAGATCTCGCCTCCATCTCCCCAAAATTTCATGGTCTAAAACATCCCAGAAAACAAGTTATAGTGAAAATGTCAAACTGACCTTAAACTAATTTTGCAACTCTCCCATTTTGGAATGATATTCAATCTTTGCTCATCCACTTCTTCAATGTTTATTACATTTTTCACCCACACATTTTTTCTCAATACTTTCTCCTTTTTATACTTTATCATAACCCTTCATGAAGGGACATGTTAATCCAAAAAGACACAACATCCATTAATTAAATAATTAATTCCCTTCTTTATTTCACTTTTCCAAATACCATGGGCTTCCAAACCCATGGGTTTGAAACCACCATTTCACTTTTTACTTTTTCACATGCACCCTTTTTTTAATATACTTATAAACCTATATACAAATCAATCCTGGAAATGTTGTGTGTATTTGTAAATCCATAATATGACATTAATGAAAACATTAATCTTTTGACATCAATGACAATAATTCCAACACCTACATGCTCATCAAATTTTAGATATGTCTACCATGGAACTTTCCTACCAATGTCATCACCTAGTGTAGTTGAACCCAATCCATAACCACATCTAGACCCAAGATGACCTTCATGCATTATGAACACAATTTTACACACTTGGGTTTCTACCTCCTCTTAGCAACACCTATCTCAGTAACTAGAGAGCCCTAGCAATCTCGTCCAATTTTTGAATATTTTTTGGAGCTAAAATAGTTTGTGCTCTCTATCCCTTTGCCACCTTCCTTTGATATGAAAATCGAGTTTGGGTTCTTCACCTTTGAGGATGAACGAAGGGTCTTGACATCCATTGTAGTGCCCCTCTCGACACTATCTTAACTAAGTATTTCTATACTCTAAAATGGGGCGATTATTATTATTATTACTAGTGCAAAGTATAAACATATAATTTCACATACCTATAATGATCTCAAATGTAATACTACAAACCAAGAACATGTCCTTAATATTAAACATGTGAAGTAAATCAATTCATACATATTCTTAAGAAAAACATAGATTAATCAATGGCTCACACACATAGTACACATATATTTACACTGGAAACCCTTAACCGGGGGAAAACCAACCTTCCTTGGTGTACCTCTCAACTCTTCATTGTATTAATTTCACCATTCAAAATACAATATGTATAATATTTTAGGTATCCTGAAGCTACCAAAACCCTAATCCCTTAATCCAGGATCAATTTAGAAAATCGCTAAAAATACCAAAAAACACTAAAATAGAAAAAAGTGCCCCCAAAAAAAACAATTGGGGCGTTGCCCCGGAGTCGAATGCTTCGCAGAACCAGGGGGGAAACCTTGGCCCCCCTGGGACCCCCCCTTGGGCAGCGTCTGACACACACATACATCGACAAGTGATGGGATCGTCAGACGCACTTGCCAAATTTGACACACCCCTATCCCCGCCCCTCGCCTCCACACACATGAAAAGAATATAATACATACCCAAAAATATTATTATTGGAAAGTATAAACATAAAATTTCACATATTACAATGTTCTGAAATGTAATACTACAAACCAAGAACATGTCCTTAATATTAATTTATTCTCATGCAAGCAAGGGGAAATAACTCTACTTTCTATTTTTCCCATTACACCATGATCAAGAGTAATAATATATTCAATACTATAATCTGAAACTTCACAAGAGAGCCTATATTTTGATAATACAAGAGATGAATAGTCTAGTAGAACAATTCAGCGACCTAGTGACAATTTACAATTTGACTCCTAATTCTCCTAAACTCAAAACAAGTCACCAAATAAAATTACATTCAAATTCTAATCAATCTATTAGATCTTCAAATGTATGTTTTAAATTGACCATCATAATGGGAGCTTGCTTCAAAAACACTTTCACAACTTGTACTCTTATTTATCAATTCCTTTACAGAGATAAACTCACATAAAACAAGTGATTAGTTAACTTCATGTTGCTATAATTTGAATACATAAAATGAGTTGATCAAATACTACATGAATTAATTCCTATTCTTGAAAAAACCTCCTTACGATATCCTCTCAATCAAATCTTTTGTTTCAATATATTCTTTTACAAAAGATAAACCACAACTACATTACATCTATCTTATTTTCCTTTCACATGCAATCTTGCAAGCAATCTCTCAACCCAACATGAAACCTATCATGGATGTTTTCTCAATGGATGCACCCTCATATAAACTTTTTTAATTTAGTAGAAATCAATATCTCGTTTAGATAAAGGAAAGTAACAAATGCTAAATGAGACAATCCCATAGGTTTGAATTGGGACAAGAATCTTTCAACTCAAATAGTGAATGCAAATCAATCAAGGAGATATTATAAGAACACTTTTCATAATAATATACTACTACTAAATCATACCTATCTAGTATCTTCAATAATGAAAAAAAACCTAGCAAAACCCCTTCGAAATCCCTTTTAAATGCAAACTTTTGCACAAATTTGTGGAAGACATGGAGATATAGACATGCATGTGGATTATCCTTTTATAGGGCATGCACATCTCTATAATCCCATATGGAAAAATTTCTAAAAACTTTCTAAAAGGTTCTACAAGTACCTAAAATAAATGGGGTTTTTCATAGAGGTTTAGGTTGACTAGAAGGTTAAATTGATGGTTTTAACATTTCCATGCAAGGAGATTTGATTTAAGAATTCTAGGGAATCCAAACCCCAAAGGGAAATTTCTAAACAACAAAGAAATGTATGATTTTTTTTTGTAATTCAAAATCGTCATACTTTTTTATCAAAAGGTTGTAGAGGTCCTCCTTGCTAAGTTTTAGGCTCCAGGTTTTCTCCAAGAGTTTGATCCAAAAATTATCTCTAAGCTTCTCCCATGCCAATCAATTTGAGATTATCAGTCGACCACCCTACCCCCCCAACCTACAAGGGTTGTATGAAGTGTGTACAAGTAGAAAAGATGAAATAGATTTACCATCTTCACCTATGGATTTTGTATCTCTTCAAAGATCAATGTGGAATCCACACCACAAATAGAACCAAACTTGATCAGGCCTTTAGCTCAATATTAAACAAACTCAACAAAAATTCTCCAGGAAGAAAATCATCCAACATTAGGGTGTATAAGGTGCCTCCCATGGCCACCCTCCCTCTCTTATTATAGTATTTGTGCAAGGTTCCACATGTCTTCTCATGCAAAATTCCTAATTATTAATTCACGAATGTGCCTATTGTACATGTCTCATCCATGCATAATTTCTAATATAATTAGATTAAATGCAATTTATTCACCCAACTCCCAACTACTTTTCATATTTGTGTTCATTCATGGTCCCTCATATATTTTCTACTCACTTAGGTGTGTGCACATGATAATACACCTTTTAATTAAATAATACCTCTAAAATAAGAGATGAACGATTTCTATTAATGCCCGTCTATAACATTTAATTTCCATTTCAAATTGCACATTGAATTCAAATCTATTTTACCCATAAATGTCCCCTCTAGTTAAATAAATGCAAACTAAATATACAAATAATAATTTTGTGAGTTCCCTTTACTATTAAAATACCATTTTTAAATGTTATGCCTATAAATGATACTTTATCTCTATATGGTGAATATCAATTAGTATATGTATCAAGGGTCATATCATGATAACTCCAACCCTTCTCAACATGTACCAAGGGTGAGACCATGTTCACTTGAACCCTTTAAATACCATATTTTCACAGAGGAGGAACCAACACGTGTGAGACCCTGTTAGCTCCATTCCATTTACTCTTGGTAAGAGACTAATGGTCATTGAGAAATAATGAATCTGTCCTTATTGCACACCCCTCAATTGAACCTTGTGACTAACCAAGTACATGGATTTCCCTCATGTAAATGCACAACTTACTTGGTGAGTGAAATCTCCATCTCGTTACATGGAGTGAGTTGCTAGTAGGTAGGGACAGGAACACTAATTCCCCTCTCCCAATAGTACACATGTTAAACTGCTGCATATAACCCTTACCCATATGTAATATTAGTTGGAAATATTCATCATCATCTATGCATGCATATTGAAACTCGATCCATGTTGGATCATCATATAATTTTTCATCTATCTTGGTACTTTTTGGGTGGAAAAAATTTGACGAATCAGTTGACAGGGTCATGTTAGTGGCAAGCCCTAGTTTGGAAAATTGTGGTCTAAAACCTTTCAGAGACATTTTGAGGCATTAAATGAAATTTTGGGGGGTTAAAACATCCAAAACTTGTGCCCACACCCTCGATGTTGATCTACACATTGATACCTTTCCAATGGTGTGAAAATCACCTTAATCAGATCTCGTATGTGAAAGTTATGCCTCATGCAAGTTGACCTACCTTGTTGACTACCATGGTGTGAATGGATGCGACATCATCCCTCATTAATCACACATATGGGGCTAGCCACATATGGACTTTCAAGAAGATTCTACAATTTCCAAAACTTATCAGTAATTGAGGGTTGAGTATGTAAAAAGCCTAACCCTAGATGGCTATCGGGTGATGTTAAATATCGGGCCGCCATGAGGAAAAAGGGGTTCCATTCTTTAGCATTGTATTTGTTCCATATTTAAGAAGAGCATCTAGGAGTGGTATTTTGAGAGCATATCAGAGGAGGACAATATTTTGTAGTATCCATACAAGCTACGGTGTCAAAGGAAACTCTATAGTGAGTTCCTCTTTCTTTGTATTTGCATTTATGTAATTGAAGAAAAGAGAGAAAAGCATAGGCCTCACCTTCTAGATAGGTTTTCTCCTGTATTGGGTTTTCTAGGATATATCTTATGTTCATTTGTGTGTGTATGTTGTGTTCTTTTTCTCATGTATTTCATTTTAGTATTTCATTTATTTCATAAATCCAAGCAAAACTAGTAATTAATTAATCTAGGATCTAAGGAAAATTAGTCTGCATAGTCTAAGATTTCATAATATTATAATATATGTTTTGACAAGCTATTCCAATGGAACATCCATGGAATTTTATGGATCATATTGATACCAAAGTAGTTTTATTTGAGATATTTGTGGAAAGTTGCAAGATCTGGGAATTGGGTTAAGAAGAAAGTTGTAAGACCCTAGCCATGGAGGATGATTATGTTCACAACAACCCTCGAGATATAGTAGAGGAGAGACTTGTGAGGCTGGAATAGCAAGTCGTTGATATCTCTCACAATATGACCATCCTCATGGTGGCTCTAGCAAGAAATCTCACACCATTTGGGAAAGTTGGAGGCTCTAACTCAGAGATTGAATCAGAAGGGAAACCGAGAGACAATGAAGACCCAGAAAAAGGGTCGAGGAAAGAGTAGCCAAGTTCCAGTGTCATTACCCCTTCATAGCCTTTATATAAAATGGAAACAAATGTGGATATCAATCCATACCAAGGTGATACCGATGTTGTAAATTTGAATCATTTTTGCAACAATTAGAGGTCTATTTCAATGTTCACAATATAGACGAGGAGAAGAAAATTGTGTTTTCCCGATTGAAATTATAGGGCCATGCATTAACTTGGTGAGAAAGTCACACAGAAACACTTAGGTTGGATGGTGATCTGTCAGTAATTAAGTGGGGTGATTTCAAAACCTTTATTAAGTCCCAATTATACCCTATTGGGTATGCAGACAACCAATGGATATGTTGTCATTACTTCAAGAAAAGGCAGGGTCAAAGTGTGCAAGAGTACACCACCAAATTCAATAAGATGGTTATCATGTTGGGTATCTCTCCCAGGAACCCATATGTAGATACAAGTTGTTCTAATTAGAAAGAGCACCAAGGCACTTCCAAGGAGGGGGGGTGAGGGGAGTTAATATGCAAAACATAATATGACAACCACTACACATCAATGTAAGGATAAAAGTAACCATTGTAACCATTTCAATATCGATGGTCACATTGAAGAAAAGTGTTGGAAACTACATCTAGAGATGAACCCTAAGAACTATAATAAGGATTCCAAGAAGAAGAACCTTCTAGCCATTGATTCAAACAATCAGGTAGAGAGCGGCTCAGAAGTGGATGAGAATATTTCATGCACTTCAGTGCAGAAGGAGGTGAATATAAGTAGCCTTCTTCACAAGGAAGAGAAGGAGATGACAAAATTCTTCCATACCAAGATCTAGGTCAAGAATACTAAGGTAGACGTTGTATTTGATTCTAGTTTGCATGCCAATCTCATAGCATCTAACCTAGTCAACAAGCTTGGGTTGGAGGTTCATAATCATCCAAGCCCATACCCATTGGGGTGGGTGAACAAGGATGAAAAAATCAAGGTCACAAAACAATGTAAGCACAAATTTGTTGTAAGTGCATATTTTATTAATGAAGTGGAGTTATATGTCATACCCCTTGATGTGTGTGGTGTAGTGTTTGGAAGACCCTACATGTATATGAGGGATGTGATATTCATGCTAAGAGAAAACCAATACTGTTTGATCAAGGATGGGAAGTCCTACATCATCAATGCACACAAACGTAAATCAAATATATCACTAGTAAGTGCCAACCAAGCCAAAAAGTTGATTAGTTCTAGTAAGAAATATATGTTGCTTTTCTTAAGAAAGAATCAACCAGGTGATGAATCGATAAGGGTAAAGGCATCCTTGGAGGGAGGTACTAAGGAAAAAAAACACCAGTTGGAGGAGTTTCTATAGACATATAGAGGAGTGTTTTGTAGCACCCATCCATAAGATGCTAAGCAAATAATCATTTATTCAAACACATACACAATAACAACTTCGTTTTAGCATTATTCTATTTTCATTTACACAATTATTCTATATTTGCTCAATGATAAATCTAATAACATGATG
>SNQJ01S0037940.1:127205-152800 GCA_010110895.2 Picea sitchensis
ATTACACTTTAGTTCAAAAATAGAACTAGACTTAAGACTTCAGTTACAACTCAACTCTTTACAAGGCAATTCAAAATTATCTTCATGGTGGATAATGTTACACATGCCAACGCACTAGATCAATACATTTATATCATTTTCAATAATAGGAATATCGTTTGTTTCTAGCTCATAGGAATTTTATATTCAACCTAACTTTTGCTACATGCCTCGACTTTTGCTCATGTATCACAAGGTTTGACTAGGCTCACAGAGGTTGTATGTTCCCCTTGAATTTTTCACTAGTCTGTCTATGCTCACAGAGGTTGTAAATTCCCCCTGAATTTTTCACTAGACTGTCTATGCTCACAGAGGTTGTATGTTCCCCCTGAATTTTTCATTAGAATCACATAGCATCTCATTCGTCCTGACTTTTGGTTTGACTCACAGAGGTTGTAGGTTCCCCTTTTCTTTTGTCAATACCTCACAAGATTGGTTGATTCTCCAAATCTCCCTGGCTAGCCTTAGGGTGGCCCATATGGCCTCTCATTGGAGAGTGACTGTCGATGCTTCCAAATTTAACAAGTGACTTATTAAGAATCATGCCTGATTACTCAGATGGAGTATGGATTTGAGAGATGATGTAGGTAATGCTATCGGATGATATTGATAGTGATGATGGTGCTTGCGATCTAATCATGAGATAGACTGCATGGCTATGATGATGCTACTGGTTGAATGGTATGTTTTTGTTCAAGACCATTGATTTAAATACCTATCTAGCTAGGAGGGAGTGTTGATATTATGGTAACTGCGGTAGGTATTAACCTCCACGTGTAACCCTGATAAGAATAGAATATTTCGGGAAGCAAGAAGAAACCCTAAAGCATTGGACCTAACCCTAGAAGACAAGTCAACTAAAAGAAATATTTAATATTGATTTTTTAGCCTCCAGAATGAGAAGTCAGCCCAGACAGCTAAAGATGAGTAGCATAAATATAGGATGCCATAGCTCATTTGAAACACACAACTCACAACTGCAGAAATTTAGTTGTGCACAAGTCTGGAGAGTAGCTGCAGCTGCAACTACTGCAACTTGTATTTTTGGTTTCAGTAGTGGACTCTCTCTTGGTTATGTTTTGGAATTTCTTCTTGGTATGCTAACTCTGGAGAGTGATACGCTACCTTGATTGGCTATTAGGTCTAGGGTTTTCTTCTAGAATTATTCTTTGTCAAGGTTAAGTGCTCAGGAATGGCTTTAGCCTATGTTTGGGTGACACTATTGCTATATTGTCTATGGTTAAATGAGCACACCTAATTTTCTAACAGAGTATATAACAACGTGCTCAGGTAGTAGGGAAGCAGTGTGGCTTCGGAAGATGCTTGTAGGATTGTTTGATCTCGAGTTAGAGGCGACTTGTATTTAGTGTGACAACAAGAGTTGTGTGAAGTTGACAAAGAACCTAGTGTTCCATGACAAGTCCAAGCATATCGAGATCAGGTACCATTACATCAGAGATATGTTACAAAAGAGAGCAGTGAAGCTCCAATATATCGCTACAGATGAGAAGATAGTAGACGTGTTGAACAAGAATTTGTCGAGAGTGAAGTTTGTGTACTTTAGAGACAAGCTTGGTGTGGTCCAGAAAGACATACCTAGTAAGTGGGAGTGATGAGTTACATATGCGATTCCAAGGCAATAACATTAACATGTGGTAGAAGGTAGTCATTCATGGGAAATTTACCGACTGTGGCACCAATCAACATGACCTCACACAAGGTCAACATATGCCAAGCCTTCGGGGCTAGTTAGTTACCCAAATTTTCAAGCTAGTGGGCCAACATATATGGTTGGAGGTGTTTCCTATCCTTGGGATAAATGGGTAGTGTGTGCACACTACATCGCCTAATCCTTGTGATTAGATTCCTAGTCACCATGGAATACTTGCATGGTGTTTCAACCAGAGGTTACTAGTTATTTATGAACTAGATTTCAGATTCTATTTGAGCTGAAGAGTTACTAGTTCTTTATGAACTAGATGTCAAATTCTGTGTGAGCTAGCGAGTTACTAGTTCTTTAGGAACTAGATATCAGATTTTGTGTGAGCTGACGAGCCAAATTCTATGTGAGATGGTGAGTTAAAGCCCCGTGATGACATAAATCCAGGAAGAACGATGAGACCCTGGATGCATGATGTGGTTACAAATCTTCTTCAATATAGATTCATGGAAAGTCAACAAAAGCGCATAAGAAATCATGATGATCATGCCAGAAGAATACCTTCCTAATAATGTTATGTTATATTTGTTAAATCAACCCTATTGTGCCTTGGAAAAAGTCAATTGTAAATTAGAAGGGTAAAGTATACAAGTCGACCCTGACCTATTTTTGGGTGGCTTAACTTGTATTTATAAGAGGCTAGGCGTCTCTCTCGGAGAACACACAATACAAGCTCTCTTACACAAGTAGAAGTTCACAATTCTGAGGAGGAGATGCAAGTACAAAGGAAGGGTGTTTTGGTGAAAGGTTTTTGTTATCTGTTGGAGGACTATCTTGGTCTAGTGGTGCGCTACCCTATTCTGATTAGGGTTTCTAGTTTATCCTCTGTTTAGTGAGATCTCTCTTGAGAGAGACATTGTACTTGTTGAAGAATCTATATTGAAGAAGCTTTGTTGGGTTCTCCCCCACAAGGGTTTCCCAGGATAAATCTTGTGTATATTGTGGATGTCTTTCTTTGAGTGATCCTCATGCATGAAATTATTGTTTTTTTATCCCCTACCCTAGGGATAACTAAGGAGATCACGTCTCTAGGCCCACAGGTCCTAGACATGGAGTATCGAGAGCCGTATGAATTGAGCATGGCCTCAGAGGGCCCATCTTTTCTTCAGTGCAACCCATTTATCAACAACAACAATATCCATCCCACCAACCTGGCCTTGAAGTAGCAGTAAGTCTTTCTCCATGAGGTAATGAGTCTGGGTATCATGGTATGTGTCATTCTGATTCTTGAAGCACTTGAATATGTTGCATTGAATTCTCCTTCATTTCATAATGTTTTCTTGGAAATTATTCTCTTTGACTTGTTGATACATGGAAGGGTGACATGATTCCCTAGTAAGTTGATCTCCCTTTAGGATGGGTTGTCAATGGGTGCGTCTGTGAAAAGCCATTGTCCGTTCCCTCCATACTTATCATTTTCCATCTTTATTCCTCTCATCTTCCCCTACCTTTGTTCGAGCATTAGGATTGGCCACACTAGGAAGTTTTGTACCTTTCCTTGTGTCAAGAGGGGGCTAAAGGCCTAGAGGGTAAAAGTAGATGGCAAGAGTTAAAATCCAAAGATGAAACCTTTGAGATGCTTCACCCAGGGATTCCTGAGAAAGAAGTAAAATGATTCTTAGTAAGAAACGAGAACCTATAAGATAAATAAACACTCAAGGTATTAGTTGGTGGATATGAGGTCTCATCATGAGCCAACCTATTATGTCCATGGGCATGTAGTGGTATGACACTACCACCTATCTGGTCACCAAACCAGGGTAGTGACTCTTGGCGGCATAGCCAAGAGAAAGGGGGTCTCATCACAAGCCAACCTTCTCATCTCTGTGAAATGTTTGTGGATAACATTGTCACTTCTGGTCACCAAGCCAGTAAAATTTCCCTCAACTCTTACCTTGAAGCATAAAAAATGAAAGATCAAAAGAAATGAAGATAAGAATAAAAGGCAATGAATGAGCTAGGAAACAATGGCATCCATGACAAGGTGTAGATCTCCCTCTATAAAGGTATCCATAGGTAAGATTTACATTTCCTTGTTATCACTACAACACATTCCCAAACACTTACCCCACACCACCTCATACATTTAAATGACCTAGATTAGATCTCACCTAGGAAACACCCAAAAATTAAGGAGGATTAGCGAAATAGGACACCTTGAGACCCTCTCCAAACTTGACTTGTTAAATTGCATAACGTCTTTGAGCATTTGTCTGGGTAAAGGGGGGTTTTTATGAACATGTTTAGGTGATTTGATTATTGGATGTGATTTACATGTTATGATCCCTGTGACTTATGAACCCCTGGAAGGCGTACTTGTTGTTGTTGCAGGACCTCACCCGGTTGACATGTACACATGAGGGAATGATTAGCTTAGACCTTCATGGGGCTGAAAGCCCGCAGATGGATGTTTTAGCCCCAACCAAGGGCAAGAAGACATCAAATATTTGCACTAGGAAGAAAGAAGGACGTCACCTTTGGAGGAACCCTGACAGACCTAGACCCAAGGGGATCTTTCTTTTCCACATAGACGTTTTCCCTAGAAGGCCCATGATGTCTTCATCATGACCCTGGACGTTATCCAGAGCTAGGGTTTTTGTTTTGGAGGCATTTATGATCCTAGTGGCATGTGTGGGCTTCATCTGGGGCCTTTGGAGGCCAAGTGCCCTACTTTTTAGTCTCAACATTCCACCTAAGGGCCTCAACTTCACCCTAGAAGGGAATGAAATCACCCTTGGAAGTGTTTTTAGATGCTAATTAATTTTATTTATGTCTAAATTGAATTTATTTGTAAATTGGCCAGGTTGGCCTTTATTTGACCTGGAATTAATTAAAGGTCACCAGTTTTGTATAAATAACCATAAAGTACATTCATTTTTATCATCACTGTTGGTCACTATAATTGCTTGTTTAATCTAAACAATCAAGTGCTACATAAATTGTCAACCTAGGGAAGTCTGTTTATTTCAAATGTAACCACGCACTATATATGCTCAATTTCAAAAGCAACCTAGAGTTTTAGTAAAGGAAACTATATTAATCACACTTGCCTTGAATGGACTGAAGTTATAACTTGAATTACATAAAAGCAATCTACCTATTGCAGAGATCAAAGTTTAAAGAAATTATTAATTGAAGAATCCTGGATTACATTAAAATAACAACAAGATACTACAACAGAAAAGACCAACTATTCTGTAACCAGAGAACATGACCCTATTCCCAAAGCAGGAATCTTCAACACCTGTTTCCGAACATCATACTTCATGAACTCATTGCTTAACTGAAATAATTGACATGCATTCTTAAGGCTATCTATCTTCTAATAGAGAACAAGACCCTAATTACTTCCCAAAGCAGGAACCTTCAACACCAGTCTCTGATTAGCACACTTATGGAAATAATTGAAGGCTAACTATTTCTAAAAGAGAATAGGACCCTAATTCCTTCCCAAAGTAGGAACCTTCAGTACCAGTCTCTAATTAGCACACTCATGAAAATAATTGAAGGCTAACTATTTCTAACAGAGAACAGGACCCTAATTCCTTCCCAAAGTAGGAACCTTCAACACCAGTCTCTGATTAGCACACTCATGAAAATAATTGAAGGCTAACTATTTCTAACAGATAACAGGACCCTAATTCCTTCCCAAAGTAGGAACCTTCAGCACCAGTCTTTGATTAGAAATCTTTCATAAATTCATCACACAAAATTGCTAACTAAAATGATTAATAGTTACCCAAGCATGAACCACATGAAAACAATGTAACGTTCTGTAAAGCAGAGTTCTTGGCAGGACAAAGTTCAGTAGTGTTTCAGCAAAGAAGAGTTCATTAAAGTAGTGTTTCAACAAAACATAAATTAGTCAAGGCATAAACAGAGATCACACTAACACACTATAAAAATAACGGGTGAATCTTGTGAAGAAGGTGGGCCCTCCTTTCTCACAAGATTCCCCTGCAACAAAAGGCTAGAGAGAAATGCTCAGAATAGTCTTTTATTCATCTATCAATGTATCATATTACAATCTGAAATGAAGTACGTCCTTCTCTGTAAAACTTTCTTAGTACCCAAACTGAAGATCCCCCTCGAATGGTGATTTCCTCAAATTTAAAGAGGAGAATCCCTTCGTTACAATTGATCAACAAATTACAAGTGTATATCTGGGTCCTATTCTTAGTCAGATCGACTTTCTAAACTGGAATAGGGTCTCCTAGTCTTCCGCAACAGAATGCTATTACGAGTGCTGAGTGAAGTGTTGCTGTTACGGCTGGAGTAACAACTCTTTATTTGTTTCTTGTTATTGTATGTTGTTTCGGCATCGCAAATCACGGGTTGTTTCAGCCACGGGATTTGCGTTCTGACTGTGTAGTCAATCTGTGCAGCATCATCGACCATTGATTGTGTAGTAGCTTCTGTGTTTCGGCATCGTCAACCACCAACTGTGTAACAACTTCCTCTGTGTTTTAGCATCATTGATCATGGACTGTGTAACGACTTCTTCTGTGTTTCAGCCTCGTCAACCCTGGACTGTGTAACAACATCTGTGTTTCAGCATCGTCGACCATGGACTGTGTAACAGCTTCTGAGTTGTTGTTTCAGCATCGTCAACCATGGACTATGTAACAACATCTGTGTTTCAGCATCGTCGACCATGAACTGTGTAACAGCTTCTAAGTTGTTGTTTCAACAACAAGCCTTAATGCTAATCTGCAGTTCGAACTGTTTCAACACTTATACATTTCTAATCAATGGTTAAGTACGAGAGTGATGTAAAATTATATGAAAATAGATTAAACGTATAGTAAAGAGAAGAGACGTTGTATACCTTTGGAAAGATAGGATAAAGTAATAATATGAGTTTAAATGTGAGTGAACAAGAGTGTAATGGTGGCAAAAAGTATGGGCAAAAAGGTACATTGTGTGGTCCTAACATCCCCCCCCAACTTAAAATGTTGCATGTCCTCAGGCAACTTCATTCTGAATCAGAGTCTGAATACCGACTCTGAGCGTGCAAGTTACTCAAGCAGTAGCTGTGGGAGGTACTGTCTGTTGGCTCTCTGAACCCTTGGACATGTTGTAACCTTTGCCATGCTGTTGTTTCTGTCTTCTTAGGCAACTTATAATGGATTTGATATCTCTCTATTGGCAACTAGAGGATAGGAAAATAAAACCGGTACCCTATCCAGCTTTCATCACATTGTTGAACACACTGGATGTAGTTAGGTACCCTAGAGATTTCTATCTCGAGATTAGTAGGGATAAAAGGATTGTGTTCCTGTCTTTTCTCAGTGGATTGCTGCCAAAACAAGTTGTTTGCCTGGAGGGCAGCAATCTCTGTAGATCTGATGAAGTGCTGACAATCCTGAAGCACCGTTGATTGCAGTTTATGAACATGTTCAGTCATCCCTGGTTTCTTTAAAAACTGATAGTATTCTGTAACAAAAGTGGCTGCATTTTGTGGTTCTAGTCTTATCCAGAGAAGGCGGTTATCTTCATTGTGCTTGGCAGCCATGAAGTCATCCTGCCATATAATTTGATTGTGGAGAAAGGAGGTGAATGCCCGAATCTGGATGTCCCCGAAGAGAGGATTAAGGTTCAACTGTCTGTTTTCGGGGATGGCCTCGTTATGAAAATATGCCTCACAAAGGAGGTGTTGATCCCTAGCAGAGGCTTCTGCAAAGGTTTTGACAAAATCTGCTGGGTGTAGTACTGCATGGGATCTGCCTTTTGTGATTGATTTGATCTGAAACCATGTAAGTCTTTCCATAAGGAACAAGGAGTAATTGCAGGATGGTTTCCTTGTAGCCAATAGCTTTTGTGCCAAGTCAAATACCAGGGCCAATCTGCCTTTCAACTCTTTGTTCTGTTTCTTAAGGGCACGAGCTTCCTGGCGTGTCTTCTCTAAAGCTTCCCAATTTGAGTAGGTATGATTTATCCAGATTTGTCTGTGCTCTTGCAGGCTTTTGGCCTGTGTAGCAGCATACTCTTTCTTCCATTTCTATATTACTGTCTGCTCATCCCATGGCTGAGTTTGTGTTTCAACGTTGCAAGTAGTGGGGTGAGGTAAGGTCTGAGTAGATTGTTCCACAAAAGTGTGGATATTGATCTGGCTAGGAGGGGCAGATTCCTCAATAGGCACTGTTTGTACAACTTTGTTAACAAAGGGTTTCAAATTTGACATTTGTTGCAGGGCAGGGCTCAGTCTTAATCTTGGGAGGTCATGCTGGTTCTTGTGTTTCATCTATAGCTGGTTCTTGTGTGATAGCTATAGCTGGTTCTTGTGTAACAACATGTTCTTCTTCTTTGACTGCAAAAGTTGAAGAAGTAGGGGGAGCTCATGACATTGGGATTTGAATTACTTTGTAGCCTGCTTGATAGTAGATGTCCCCACATTGAAAACACATATATTCTTTACACGGATTCTCTGTTGTAGTTTCTTCTGACGTGGTTGCTGTGCGAGCTAGGGTCTACAAATTAAGTTCCTTCTCATATGCTTCATTTGCCATAGCTAGTTCTTGCTTGTATGCTTCCAGTTCAGACTTTAGGAACTCATTTTCTTGCAAGACAGAGGCCATTGTTGGTTCTGGTTGAGGGATGACTGGTTCTTGTGTGGCAGTCACAACCTCACTAGTTGGTTCTTGTGGAGCAGCTACAGAAATGGCAGTTGATTCTTGTGTTTCAGCTTCTTGATGTAAGGAAAGTAATGTTGCAACACCCTGGACCTCTGATTCCTGTATCTCAGTATCAATATCAGTATCAACAATTGGTTCTTGTGTTTCAGCTGTAGCTGGTTCTTGTGTGGCAGCTATGGCTGGTTCTTGTGTTTCAGCTATAGCTGGTTCTTGTGTGGCAGCTATGGCTGGTTCTTGTGTTTCAGCCACTGAATGAGTAGTTGGTTCTTTTGTTTCAGCTACTGAATGGGTAGCTGGTTCTTGTGTTTTAGCTACTTGATTTGAAACAGATGATGTCGCAATACCCTGGGCATCTGGTTCTTGTGTTTCAGTGCCCGTGGGTGGAATATGCAAAGATTCCGTCATTTGAGAGGTTAGAGGTGTACGTGGTATTAGTCAGATGGGTTGGGGGTCTAGGGCAGTGGCAATAATGGTTGGCCTTGTTGAGGCCCTTGTTCGTTTTCTTTGTAAGAAGGGCGAAAAGAAGGGAATTTTCTTTCGTTTACATGGGGGTTTTTCCTCAATGATGGGGCAGGGGGAATTGTCTAGCTCAGAATCATTGTTAAGAATATGAAGGGCGGGAGTGGATGATTCTGGTAAAGTGTGGGGCGGGCTTGATATGGTAGGAGGGTTAATTGGATTGATTGGTTCTGTAGGCAGGCTGTTAGGTACTTCTGGAGAATCTGGAGGGTTTTGCGGTTGTTGTTCCTAGAGGTTTTCAGGAATTTCAGTAGCTTCTTGGGGGTTTATGGGTGGGTTGTTTAGTGGAGGGTTTTGTTGAGAAAAACCCCTTTGGATAAGAAGTTGGACGAGACAGTGATGGGTGAGTGAAAGGGTGGGATCTTTAGCCTTTCTGCAGTAGTGTGCCGTATTTTTAAGACAACCAAGCAAATAATAAGGAATATTCACCCGTCTATTATGCCGTAAATGAGACAACAGGACAAAATCGTGCTGGTAGACTACCTGGTATCGGCCTTCGCAGGTGAGGTAGTGTTTGACAAATTTTGCAACTTCCGGCCATGGAGGCAGCAAGGAGATGAGTCGGATACCCCGGCCTTTAGGTTCAATTTGTTCCCCTGGCAAGAGGAAGTTCTGCTGGGCATTCCGAATGATATGTTTATGGCTGAACATGCGAATGCCATTGGTAGGGAGACCCGAAACCTGTGCTATATCCTCTTCTGTTATTGAAATTCGGACCCATTGAAAAATGGAATGGTCTTCCTGGAGGTTTTGAGCAAATTGGAGAACCTGTTGTTCATCATACCACTGGAGTCTCTGAAAATAACTGAGCCATCCTGCCCGTAGAAAAATTTGATAGGATTCTGGATACAGTTCTAACAGGGCTGTCGTGGTGGGTTCGTACCGTATAACAGAGCCTCCCATAGCTACCAGCTCGGTAAAATACATCGTCAAAGAGTTGAGTAACAACTTCTGTGCAGAGTAATTTTTTCGAGTGAAGGCATGCGAATGGTGGTGAGACGAACGAAAGGATGGTAAAATAAGAATGGCGGTGGTGAATTCGTGTGAAATGATGGTATAAAAAGTTTGATATGTCCTCCCTTCTCGTCAAGTGAGGCTAATAATGATTGCACTCAAGTGTTCATAATGATTTGGAATCTTCTCATTAACTATAGCTTAACTGCATTACATAAAATTTACATACCTCACCTTACCTTCTGATTCGTGCTGCAAACAAAATATAATGCCTGTCCACGATAGTTATGCAATGGTTGTGGCAGAGACTTTTGATTTGTTAGATGAATTGTATCAAGGATTTGTTGACTGGAAGGACAAAATGTAGTATGAGAGCACAAAAGCTTGCTGACAGATAATGTTGAAAAGTTGTTGTTTCAGCAACAGAAAAGAAGGGCTGAAACAATTGCTGGATGATATTATTTCATTAATGGAAACTATGAAGAATTGCTGGACTGTAGCAAAAAGTTGCTATCAGTGGTGTTTCAACAACAAAAAATAAAGGGGCAAAACAATTGTTGGACGGTGTTGTTTCGTCGATGAGGAAATGTGAAGAGCTGCTGAACAGTGGTGTTTCAACAATAGAAGAAAATGGCAGGAAGTTTGCTGTCAATGGTGTTTCAGCAATAGGGAAAATGGTAAAAGGTTTTTGACAGTGGTGTTTCAACAATAGAAAAGAAAGGGGCGAAACAATTGTTGGACGGTGTTGTTTCGTTGATGAGGAAATGTGAAGAGCTGCTGAACAATGGTGTTTCAGCAATAGAAGAAAATGGCGAAAAGTTTGTTGTCAATGGTGTTTCAACAATGGGGAGAATGGTGAAAGGTTGTTGAATAGTGATAAGGGAAAAAGGTGTGGGGTTGCTGACAGAGGTGTTTCAACAATGGGAAAGGTCAAAAATTCGTTGAACAGTGGTGTTTCAGCAATGAAGAAAGAGAAAAGAGTTGTTGATAGTGGTGTTTCAACAATGGGAAGGCTTGTCTCTTTGTGAAATAGGATCATCCTTTCCTAGTGGCTTGTGCTTTGATCGAGAATCTGCAAAAATCGATTGTAACATGATATTTCTTGACAGGGATTATTGGTAAATAAAATCTAATCTAATACTAAAGAAATTTAACTTAAAATAATTAATTGCAATGAGGGGTAGAAGCCCCCTCTAAAAAGAGATAATGGGAGTCTGCCACACATGTGGCCTTAAAATCTTCTTTGGAAATAGGGCGCTGGTACAGACGGAGCCGATGACCATTTACGAGTAACGATGTTTTGGAGTCATCGATTGTGAGGAGCCTTACTGTTCCATTGGGGAAAACAATATCTACTTCGTAAGGTCCAAGCCATCTTGTATGCAGTTTCCCTTGAAATTATTTGAACCGAGAGTCATACAGTAGGGCCCAATTACCTTTTTGGAACTGCTTATTCTTGATAGTTTTGTCATGCCATTTTGATCTTTGCTGTTGAATTATAGTTGTCTGATGAATGACATCTAGTCTTTTCTCATCCAATTCATTAAGCTGCTGCAACCTGGTTGTCTGTGCATCAGTCAAATCAAGGTTGACAGTTAAAGCAATCCTTAAGGTTTTTATTTCAAATTCCACAGGAAAGACAACACTCTTTCCGTAGACTAATTCATAGGGAGAGAATCCTGTAGTATTTCTCCAGGTAGTTCTGTAGGCCCATAATGCTTCATGGAGCCTGTAGGACCAATCCTTTCTGTTTTCCTTCACTGTTTTTGTGAGAATGGCTTCTATTACTTTGTTTATGCTTTCCACGTGTCCATTGGCTTGGGGGTGGTATGTTGTAGTCATTCTATGCTGAATATGATATTTTTGAAGGGTGGCTTTGAAACCATGAGAAGTGAAAGGACGTCCTCCATCTGTAACTAATTCTCTTGGCACTCCAAATATGATGAAGATGTCTTTAAATAAGAAATTTATAACTACTCCTTCGGTCACTCTGTGGAGTGCTTTGGCTTCCACCCATTTAGTCATGTAGTCTGTGCAAACCACTATGTAAACTTTTTTATTGGATGGGGGGTTAATGGGTCCTACAAATTCTAGGGCCCATCTTTCAAATGGTTCAAGTACTATCTGGGGGTTTAATGGCATTTGATCTCTATGATTAGGTTGGCCTACTCTTTGGTAGCTATCACAGGCCCGTACATATTTCTTTGCATCTTTGAAGAGTGAGGGCCAATAGTACCCCATCCTGAGAATTTTATGTGTTGTTCTCTTATCAGCAAAATGCCCTCCACAAGGACCATCATGACAAGCTTTTAGTAGATCATAAACCTCATCTTCTCTAATGCACCTTCGGATTTCTTGATCAAGTCCTGTATGGAAAAGACACCCACTTATCCAACTATACTGAGCACTTTGATGAATGATTCTTCTTTTCTCTCGGTGGGATAGGTGTGGTGGTAACTTCCCTGCAACCAAGTAGTTAGCAATGTCTGCATACCAAGGTGAGTGAGCAGAAAATACAAATAGATATTCATCAGGAAAGGAATCATCTACTGGGGTATCATCATCAGGTGTCAACCGAGAAAGGAAATTAGCAACTACATTTTCTATTCCTAGTTTATCTACAATTGTAATATCAAATTCTTGTAATAATAGTAACCATCTGGTGACTCGAGCATTTGTGATAGGTTTATTCATTAAATATTTGATAGTTGAGTGATCAGTATGGACAAAAGTAGAGTAGCCAGTAATGTAATGTCTAAATTTATTAATGGCATAGATAACTGCTAAAAATTCCTTTTCGGTGACTGTATAATTGAGTTCAGCAGGAGTCATATTCTTGCTGATGAAATAGATAGCATACGGGAGATGATTTTCTTCTTGTCCCAAGGAGTCATATTCTTGCCGATGAAATAGGATAGCATAAGGGAGATGATTTTCTCCTTGTCCCAAGACAACTCCTATCACAAGATCTAAAAGCATCGAGATATATGAAAGGAAGTTTCCAATCAGGTCCTCTAAAAATAGGAGCTGTAGAGCAATCGACAATATGTATTAAATTCTTCCCCGCAAGAATTAGTCCATTCAATTCAACATTTTCATCAAGAAGTCACAAATCAGGGAGAAGTTATTTGGATTTTTTTGATAAATCTTCTAGAGTATCCAACATGTCCTAGAAAAACTCTTACCTATTTGGGTTTGGGAGTAGGAAGATCCTTAATGACTTGTATCTTGAATGGATTCAATTAATTCTTTGATGAGATAAAATGTCCAAGCACTATTCCTTCACCTATCATCATATGACATTTTTCTCAGATTTCTAAGGAGAGTTGGGCTTGTATGCATCATTTGAGTACCTTCAAGGTTTTGTAGTGCTTCCCGAAAAGAAACACCATAAGGAGCAAAATCATCCATAAAAATTTATAGAGTCACATATCAGAAAAGATTCCTAAAACCGCCTTTTGGAAGGTTGTTGGTGCATTACATAGTCCAAATGGGAGAACTTATACAAAGGTTCCCCAAGGGCTAGTAAAGTGGTTTTATCTTGATCTGAGGTGCAATTTGATCCTGCTATACCTGACCAAACCATCTAAAATGGGAAAAAAATTCTTCCCTCTAATAAATTATCTATACTTGATCAATGAATGGTAAATGGAGATGCATCTTTTGAGTAGCTTTATTTAATGCTCTATAATCCACACATACTCTCCATTTACCGCTTTTCTTAGGAACTATTACCAACTAGGAAACCCATTCACCGGTCTGATATAGATATATAAACCTCGTGATTGAGCTGGGTTTTGAAGTTCTTTTTTTTGAGGATTTCTCTTAAATTAGGTTCATTCATCGTTGAGATTGGCAGATTCGCTGACAATCATCCTTAATATATATTCGATGAGAACATAATTCGAGACATTTCATATCTGTATAATCCCATGCTAATGCTTCTTTATTTTCCGTAAGTAACTTCATTAATTGTTGTGTTTCAAAAGATCTCACGATTAGGTTTGGTGTTCGTTTTTTTCCAGGTTCAATTTCGACCCGTATGCTTTTGGAAGAGATGGTGTTAGATGTTTGAGGTGGGCTTTTCGAGTTGAGGTTTTCTTTATTATCATACTCCAACATTGCAGTTAGTTGATTATGATTGAGTCACAGATGAGGGTTCACAGATAAAATTATTAGTTACTTCATCCTCGATGGAGTCTTTAAGGCTTAGAGTTTGTCCGATAGTCAAAAGGGGTTGAGTAGTTGATCATCAAAATCTACCCATACGTAATTATCATTATTAATCGTGGTGTAGCATGAGGTAGAGGGTAAGTTGTTTAGTTTCACAACCATTTGAAATTGTCATTGAAACTGATCTACAACACAGCATCCGCCGGTTAGCCAATGTCTACCCAAAATTAGAGGGTGCCCCCAACTTTGTTTTGGGTTGTAGTACACAACCAGCCGATAATTCCAGATTCACCGAGATACTCCAGGTTCCCAATGACTCCTTCTAGCTTAATTGTGGATCGGCCTGCCAATTCTAGGATGGTTGGGGTGTCTCTAACTTCATTTTGCAGGGCCAGAAGTAGTTGTGAGGTTTCAAGAGTCATGATATTGATAGCGGCAATTGTGGGTCTACCAGATTTGAGGGATTATCATTTTTCCAACTTGTACCGAAACGGTAGGGTGGCCGGATCACCTTGGTTTAACTGGGGGTTTGTTACATTAGTGCATACAAGTCTCCCATAACATGGACCGTGAGGGGATCCTTAATTTTCCAACCAGGATTTTTAACACAAATAAACCGCATCGCCCGCATAGATTGGTACATCTCGAGTGCTTGTAGTAGAGGAACTTTAACATATAAATTTTGTAATACCCCTATAAGATTAAAGGCTGGCGATTCAGGCATTTTGGTCAAGGTTAAACACTCATGAAATGGTGGTTTTGCTATTTCAAAAAGCATTAAGTTAGAGGATGATTGTACCTTTCGTGCACATCATGCTTTTTGTTTCCTCTTTATCGTAAGAGGTAACATCACCTATGGTAGGTTCCACTCCTCTCCCGTGATCGTGAATGAATATAGCTGCATTGTGCGTGGAGAAGAGAAAGTGTAGGTCACGGTTATGAATATCAATGCAATCGCATAACCCTTATTATTGGGGTTAGGGTTAGGTTGTATGTGTAGTTCGGGTCTCATTATTTGATTGTTTGGTGGAGTACTTGTTGGTAAGGAGAGTGGTTGCAAAATTTTTGATTGAGGTAATTGATTTTGGGAAGGGATTTTTTTGTCCTCTCCAATTTGATTCCATTGGTTTTGATAATGTTGTTGCTTTTGTGAGGCCAAGGGGTCCACATTGATGTATCAACAAAGGGTGGGTTAGTTCATTGCATGGGTGGGTAATTCATTTGATTAGGATATTGCATTGGATTATAGGGGGTAATCTCCATTTGATTGAAAGAAGGATAATTATTCCAATGATTAGAATATAAATGGCATGTTAGATTCATACCTTGTCCCCGCAGCTACCATTGCCTTCTCTGTGTCAAAAAATAAACAGCTTCAACTTCTTCATCAGTCACATGTGGTTGTAATATGTCACTGATTCCTGGTAAAGAAGGGAATTGCTGAGTTTCATGATCTTTATCACGATGGTGCAGATTGGCTTTTTGGCCAATGGACATTCCCTTCGGTGGGTGCTTGTCTCCATTGAGAACAAAATATGGATTGTGGCTGCCGCTTCTTCAGTTGTTTCTTTTGACCCAGTGGGTATCAATTCCAGAGGCAAAAGAGCTTAACATTCTCAGTTTTAAACCCTTCAAGTAAATTACTTCCATCTCGGCTCTTGTTGCTCCCTCTTAATCGGGCTAGATTTTGACCCTTGAAAATGTGGGTGTCCCTTGCCATTTGATCTATCTTTGAAGCTTCGAACATCTTTGCATAAATTGTCACTTAATATATGATTCTTTAGATATGTCCCTTTTCCAAGCATTTTCATCATATCTAGACAGTCATCCCTTACTCCTTTAATAATATAGTTTTGAGGATATCTTTACTTACATCGGGGTGATTGTATCTTTGTAGATTATACTGTAACATTTCTACAAAGTCCTCCAGATACTCATCCTCTTTCTGCATCATCTTAGTAACAGTCTTCCTCTTTCTCTCGCTGCCGCAATAGTCCGTATTATTCGAAATTTCTTGCTCTATTTGGTCCCATGTTGTGATTACATGGCCTCCAAGACTCATGAACCTTCTTAGTGCATTTCCTTTCAATTTTGCTGGAAATAGTTTTAATTTTGAGCATTGGAAACGTAATCATAACTTCTCAGATAATATGTCAAACTCAAATGAATTCATCAGATCTTCTTCAAGACAAACCATGAAAATTTAGGTGTTTTTTTTCTCGAGAGAGTGGAATGTTCTTCATGGGAGCTACCCTCTAGGAAGATCACCAATAGGAAATCCTAATGTAGAGAAAGAGTTTACATCATTTACCTCTCCTTCGTGACTACCGTTTCTTCGTGATGCAATTCTTTCATTGTACCTATCCATGTTTTATTTTGTCTGCCTCCTCGCCACATTTCATCTCACGTTCTCAGCTATTTCGGATCGCTCCAGACTCCAAAATTCTTTCCCTGCTTCAAAGTTTGCTTGAAATGAAGGATGGGATTTTTATTTCCGAAGGTTTGGTCGTTGGAGCAATGTGACATTTAGACTTTGATATAATCTCATCAATGTAAGTCTTTCTTCCTCCTTTTCCTCTTCCTCTCCCACCTATAGGGTCGCTGTCTTTGGGGGTTCCACGCCCTCACATGCAATCTTTGTATCCTAAAATCATATGCTTTTGAAATTGCGCAATTACCTTTCCTCGACAACGCATACCAAAATGTTATTACTATAATTGCTTGTTTAATCTAAACAATCAAGTGCTGCATAAATTGTCAACCTAGGGAAGTCTATTTATTTAAAGGTAACCACGACATATATGCTCAATTTCAAAAGCAACCTAGAGTTGTTGTAAAGGAAACTATATTAATCATAATTTGCCTTGAATGAACTCAAGTTCTAACTTGAATTATAGAAAATCAATCTACCTATTGCAGAGATCAAAGTTTAAAGAAGTGATTAATTGGAAGAATCTTGATTACATTAAAATAACAACAAGATACCGCAACAGAAAAGACCAACTATTCTGAGATGGAGAACAAGACCCTATTCCCAGCGTGTATCTTCAACACTAAGCTCAACATCATACTTCATGAACTCATTGTTTAACCGAATAATTGAGGCGCATTCTCAAGGATATCTACTTTTAATGGAGAACAAGACCTTAATTCCTTCCCAAAGCAGGAAACTTCAAAGACTACCGGGAATAATAATTCTATGGAAATAATTGAAGGTTAACTATTTCTACCGCAGAATAGGACCCTAATTCCTTCCCCAAAGAAGGAACTCTCACACTAATCTCCATTATCACACTCATGAAAATAATTGGAAACTAGCTATTTCTAACAGAGATCAGGACCCTAATTCCTTCCCAAAGAAGGAACCTTCAACACCAATCTCTTATTAGCACACTTTCATGAAATCGTTAAAATAATTGGCATACATTGAAGGCTAACTATATCTTAACATAGAACATGACCCTAATTCCTTCCAAGCAGGAACCTTCAACACCAATCTCCGATTAGCAAGCTTTCATAAATTCATCAAACACGATTGCTAACTAAAATGATTAATAGTTACCTACATGAACCACGGAAAACAATGTAACGCTCAGAAAAGCAAGAGTTCTTAAGGTGACAGTTCAAGAGGTGTTTCAGCAAAGGCATTTCATTAGTAGTGTTTTAGCAAAACATAAATTAGTCAAGGCATAAATAGAGATCACACTAACACACTATAAAATTAACGGGTGAATCTTGTGAAGAAGGGCCTTCCTTCACAAGATTCCCCTGAAACTAAAGGCTAGAGAGAAATGCTCACAACAATCTTTTATTCATCTATCAATGTATCATATTACAACTTGAAATGAAATACGTCCCTCTCTCAGAAGCTTTCTTAGGGTACCCAAAAAACTCAAGATCCTCAATGGTGATTTCCTTTTTATTTAAAGAGGAGAATCCCTTCAATACAATTGATCAACAAATTACAGTTGTACATCTGAGTCCTATTCTTTAGTCGGATCGACTTTCTAAACTCGAATAGGGTCTCCTAGTCTTCCTCAATAGAATGCTATTACGAGTGCCGAGTGAAGTGTTGCTGTTACTTACCGAGCAATAAATCTTTTTTTGTTTCTTGTTATTGTATGTTGTTTTCCATCACAAATCGCTGGTTGTTTCAGCCACGAGATTTACGCTCGACCGTGGTAGTTATTAATCCGCGGCAAAGATCGCTGCATCATTGACTGTGTATCGCCTTTCGTTTCGCATTGTCGACAATTAACCGGTAACAACTTCTCCGTGTTTCAAAGATCGCTGATCATGGATCGTGGTAACGACTTATTCTCGTGTTTCCCGCTTTGTCAACTCGGACTATGTAACAACATCTCTGTTTCAAAGATCGCCGACCATATGGATCATGGTAATATCTTCTTCTCCGAAAGTTGTTGCTCTGTGCATCACAACTTTCATGGACTGGTAACAACATTCGTGTTTTAGCATTGTCAATTGCGAACTGTGTAACAATCTCTTAGTTGTTGTTTCAACAGTCTTCAATGCTAATCTACGCTCGAATCAAGTCAAAGACTTATACATTTCTAATCACGGTTAAGTACGAGTGATGTAAAATTATATGCAAAAGAAATTAAACGTATAGTAAAGAGAAGAGACGCTGTATACCTTTGGAAAGATACACCAAAGTGATAATATGAGCTTAAATATGTGTGAGGAACAAGAGTGTAATGGTGGCAAAAAGTGCATGGGCAAAATGTACATTGTGTGGTCCTAATAATCACAACTCCTCAAACAAGAGGAGTAATTCAGTACCTATGCCTCTATATGGCTATCACCAAATTGTGAGAGACACACTCTTTGTATAATGATGATTTTTTTGCAAGTTGGATCAATCTTGAAGTTTTATGGTGATCTTGCATGGTATTTCATGATTATTCTAGTAAGTAGGTAAAATCTTCATTTTTGTCATTCATTGAATGGTTTATGTATGGTTTTATTTTCTCATACAAGATTATGAAATTGCATGATATGCTTAATGCTTGAAGTAAGAACTTAAATTGCTACTTTAGTTTCATTTCCACAAGTTTTTCATTGAATTGATCTAGTAACTAGTGAAACCCTATAGCCCTAGTTTCCTAGCACTCTAAATTTTTGACCTAGTTATATTTTCCCAAGTTCTTATCCCATACAGCCTAAGAGTATGTGCTAGGCCTAGAATTTCCCTACACCTAGTATCTTGTTTTCTTGAGGAAAATACATAGGGGACTTAAGTTAATACTTCTCCTATGCATTCCTCTTAATTTGTGCACTATCAAAATTGATTTTCAACCTTAGAAGAAGCCATCCACTTGAATACATAAGCCCTAGAAGGCACTAGTTCTAGCCTCTCTTATTGAAGGATCGATTAAACACCCAAACTCTCTTCCTTGAAGCTTTTGTTAACTTCTACTAACCCTAAACTAGACTAATTCATTAACTAACTTGATGTCACAGTAAATCACTGATACAACCATACTAATTCATGCCAATTTGTTTCATTCACCTACATAACTTGCACCAGCTCACTCATAAATTTCAGACACTGCCACCAATCTACTAGATAGAAATGCTAAGTTTATACAGATTTCTTGCAATTTGGAGCACTAGAATTTGTCATTGTTACAAGATTTCTACAACCATCTAATCAGCAAATAAAATTTTCTACAAAAAAAAGTGACATTAAATGCTTGTGGCAGACATCACAAATCTTTCTTGTGACAACTCTATTACTTCATTCCAAGAAGTTGAAGCCACACCCCATTGTCTTTTTTCAAGAAATTTCAAGGCATGTTTTGTATCATGTATAATACCATTGTTGTTGTAAACTACATCACCGCAAATCCATATCACCCAGCTCATTTTTCAAAGGTTTATATTCATAGAATTAACATCACTATAATTTTGTGCTGCATGCTTTCCTTGTTGTCTTGTTCGGGAAGGTACATCTCCCATATATTCACTTTGCTTCATCTCTTAAATACCTAGAGAACCTTTTGACTTGAGGACTAAAGGAGAGGAACTTTGCATCCTTGTCTTAGCATTATCATCCCCAGGTCACTGGGATGTCTCCCCCGGTAACTTTGATATACTCCTAAACAGAAAGGGGCTTCCTATTAAGGTGATGTTGATAGTCACCGTTATGCCAATTTTCATCCACTTGCCTTGGGATTTGGGAAAGTACAAATTGTGCTTATAACAATTTTAATAGTCTAAATTTAAAGAAAAATGAACACACTTAACTTCTTAAGAGAAATTTTAACAAGAATGGAATGCTCTATTATAAGAGTGTTGAATGTAGATCATATTCACATCCCGGGTATTTGGATGCTTCTAATCATAACCCCTCAAAAGATGTACCAATTTCCCATTGACTACTTATGTCTGCTTATCTATCCATGGATGGAATGTTGTAGATATTCTCAACTTCCTTTCCATATCCCAAAGTGTAGTCCAAAAGGAATTGAGAAATATGGTATACATGTTTTTATATGATGCTCCTTGGTATCCCAAAGTGCACCCAAACTCATTCAAAAACATGTTTCTCTTTCTTCTTGTCCTCTGATAGGATTTTTACAAGGCATAAAATGAACATGTTGTTGAACCTATCAACCACCACAAACATATAGTCATGTCCCTTCCGGCTATTAGAAAACCACCCACACAATCCATGGAAATGATTTCCTACACGAAGTGGGTACAAGTAAGGATGGTATAGACCTGTTTCCTATCACTGGGATTGCTAGTACAAAAAAAACATGCATCATCTAATATATATCGAACTACACTGCCTTAAATTCTGGGCCAATAAACATACCTTTGTTAGTTAGCAATTGTCTTCTCAACACCAAAATCTACTACAAGCTTGGAGGGAGCCTCTGATAAGTTGCAATATTCACCTTTAGGAATATAGAGCTTGTATAGCTTGTAGAGAAACTCATCCTGGAGATGATAATCAACCTTTTATCATCACTTTCTTTCTCTACATGAATTTATTCTAACTATTGAACACCTCTTTAAATTCTCAGATCTTCTCGAGATATGCCTCTTTGTATGCATCATGGTAAAATGCTTCATGTGTATAAGAGCTCCCAAAGTTGTAATCTTGATGTGGGTGGCATTGAGAGCATGTTTCCAACTTATTAGTGATAATTCTTCTTATACTGATGACCAAATGAAATTGTTGCAAAACCCATCCAATTTTGTAATGTCCTGGTTTGTTGCAGTTTAATTCTGATTGCAAAATATTGTAGTGGTTGGTGTCTCAATGTGTATACTTGTCTCATTTCCCATCAGATAGTTCTTCCACTTCTAACATATTGAAACACAAGAAAGTTCCTATCACATGTAGATAGTTCAAAATCCCATGTAACATCCTCGAATGATAACATATTGATTACTCTCCTTGCATAAAACAACTCCCCATAACATATCCACTGTGACCTGCCTCCATTTCAAAGGGCTTCTACAAGTTAGAAAATGTATGAATTGGTGGTTGAATGATATTTCATTTTAGCTTCATCGAATATTTTGTTGATTCTTTCCCCTAATCGAAATTGTTACCACTAGCTATCATGTCGTGGAGTGGTGTAGCTATCATTGAAAAAGATGTTATAAACTTCCATAGGTAATGTTATACCTAAACAAGGCTCCGAAATGCAATGAAATTAGTAGGAATTAATTCATTTTATGGTGGCCTCCATCTTTGCGGGATCCATCTTGAGCTCCCTGCCTACCAAACACATTGATACCCCAACACCAATGACCGCTAAGAAAACTCACATTTCTTTGAGGTTATCCAGAGTTGGTGTTTTTTCAGAGTCTCTAGCACCTGCATGAGATGTGATATGGGTTCCTCCCAAGCAGAGATATAAACCAATATATAATCCAAATACACTATAAAAAATGAATATAAACATGGACTAATACATCATCTTCATCAATGTCATCATGTAGTTAGTGCATTACATAAACTAAATGGAATTACCAACCATTCATATACAAACCTTGCCTTTTCTTGAAGAAAGTCTTCCAGGTTTCTTGTTCTTTGAAACGTACATGGTGGTATTTTGATTTGATATCCAATTTGATGAAGTACTTGGCATGTTGCACTCATTCTAACAAATCATTGATCCTAGAAGAGGGCACCCAATTCTTGAGTGCAATATTGTTCAAAGATGTGTAGTTGATACACATCCTCCAAATCCCATCCTTCTTGGTTACTATGATAATCAATGGCTCATAATGTGAGGTGCTTGATCAAATTACTCCCTGCTTCAGAAATGCTACAACCATTTCTTCAATTTCCATTTGGTTTCTAGAATGACCATCTATACAACCTAATATTGGGTAATGGGGAGTGAGGAAACAACTAAATCTGATTCTCCAATTCCCTCTTATGTGCAGTCCTTTTGAATCTTGGAAACATGTAATGGGTCCCATATCTTTGACTCAGGTAATTAGAACATTGTTGTTTGCTAATATTAATAATTCAAAGTTTAGCATTGTTTCTGAGTCAGCTTAGACTCATAGACATTGAGATGTTTACCTCTAGACATATTTATGTTACATGATATATGCTCATGCAAAAGATAGTTATTTGATTATTTGAACATGAAATTAAAATGGGTAAGCTCTAAGGGCTACAGTATACCAATTCGCTATATGTTGTGAATATATATAATAGATGCAATGCATTTTATAATAGGAATACATTTTAATTGAGCGCTGGATGCAAATAATATGGATTCTTATATAACCCCTAGGATGGGCCTACATCAATATGTGTTATTGGTGAACAACCTACAGGATGATGATCTAAGTGATAGCCAAATGACTATAGTATTGAGGTAACCGATGTCGTGGACATCAAGAAGATATTGTGTGCTATGAGTTGTACTTACTATTTAATTTATGATTCAAATATTACTATGGATCTATGGTAGTGTGGTTTTGACAGGACACATGACTTTTCTAGAGTGGATGTTTGATGACGGATCTCCAAGAAATCGAGTTGCACAAGATGGTTCGACATATAGTGGTTGACCCTAGATCTGGATTAGAGGGGTGGAGGTACTTCCCACCTGCAGATCCTCCGAACTGGGTTCCGGGAGGATCTGGGGTTTGCCCACGCCTGAGGTGATGAGTGACCACGCCTGTCCGCTAGGTTTGCCCGAGGCTTACACTTCCACTCCACGTTCTGACACGGGTTAGTCAAGATAGCCTAGGATTTTCCCAAGATAGTCTAGAAGATGAATGATAGGAATGGAGATGGAGGTAGTTTAGGAAGGAAGGATGCTTCTATTTTAGTTGAGAATACTGATTGGGGACTAAAGATGCCACTATTGTTTATCACTCACTTGTTTCTACCATGTTTAAAACCCTCTTTAATTTCCTAATGGTATTTTAAGTGACAACGAAAGGTTGATGAATTAGTATAATTTAGTTCAAGAAAGATTATTAAAATCCATGACATTTGATTTGTTGTCCCACATGTCTTAGCAAGGGATCATATAGGAACTATGCACTAGAAACAATGATTGTTTATCATTAGTACATGCATGATATAAACCGCTAGCTACGCACACATATTCCACCCATGTACATCATCTGTAGCATAAATAATTAATGTATTAATTATTAAAGCGAGTTATTAACTATTTAATTGAATGTTTATTGAATATGTAAATTATATTGCATACAAATATTCAGAAGCATTAAATACTTTTTGACTTTGATAAATAGGTGGGTGTGGGATGAATTAAATGAGAATGGTGGAGGGTTATGTACATTTTGGAGAAAAGTAATCAAATAACATTTATTATCTAGCATGAGAACAAAGATCTTTTTATTTTATTTATTGTTGTTTAATACAAGTCATTTATATTTAGTTTTATTTTAATATTTTCCCAAAATATCTAGATAAGGGAGGTGGATGATAATGATGAGGTGGTTATGAGACTACTGGGAAGTGTGTATTGAAACTTGATAAATAGGGAGAAGATGGAGAGGTTGAGGCATGATGAGGTTGTGACATTTTGGAAGAGATGATTCTTGTGATAGTTTTCCTTTGAGAATTTGTGCTTTCCTGTTCTTGGAGTCACGGTCATGAAGGGCCAAGAAACCGAAAGCCGGCTAGGCTCCTAGTTGCCTGGGAGGATTCCGTTGTTTCACTCTCAAAAAGCGGGAAAATAATGCTTGGCTTTGCAGACTACACAAGATAATCGGTGAGCTTCACAAGCCAAGGGAGGAGGTATTTTCAGCTGATATTTGCTATTGATGTTTTGAACATACTTATGTTTTAAGTTCATGGCAGTTACCTACTACTTATTTCATCATGTTATTAGATTTTATCATTGAGCAAATATAGAATAATTGTGTAAATGAAAATAGAATAATGCTAAAACGGTTGTTATTGTGTATGTGTTTGAATAATGATTATTTGCTTAGCATCTTATGGATGGGTGCTACATGGTATCCGAGCAAGGTTCTAACACTAAGGGCCTATGGACCTCCCTAAGTAAAATTTAGGAAGAAATAATAATTCAAGTTTAAGTTTTTTATTCAATTCTAATCCAAGTATTTCATGAATGGAATAACCATGGATTCTTGATCCTTGTTGTGTAATACTTTACTAACTCTATATATGGAGATACCATTCATTATTAAATGCATATTATACCCTCGTTTTATCGTTAGGCTATCTAATATTATTAGCAATAGAAATACCCCAACTTAGATAAACTAGAGCAGGTTTGTGTTAACCAAAAGGTAGCGGATGAAAGGAGGAAAGCTAACAATGAAACACATAAGATGACACCAAAGGGTAGAGAAGTTGGGACCTCAGAGTCGTAGAGAAAACATCCAAGGACATATCTTCACCAAATTCGTGATTGTTGGCCATTGCATGTCGTCTACTCGTTTTAGCGCTTGGATATGGATCACTTGCAGTTAGGGAAATCGATAAGAACATACACACTTCTATAATTATCACAAATAGTGAGGCTCATGGCCATAGAAATATTCTGTAGCTTAACAATAAATTCATTCATGTTTAGTCCGCAAAGTTTTGACGAACATATATTATGATATTGTGTACGATCGCTCCATAATTGTAATTCTTGTAACATAAAAAAAAAAATAAGATTAACAATCATTTACCATTCAATCGTTCTTTCCCCGTTTTAATTTGTGTGACTGAATGAACAAGTTGGCACATGTGTGCTTCATCACTACATCCTCATTGTGGTTTACTATGACTTTATTTTCCTCCACATTTTTATTGCATTTGCCACCGTCTTCAATAATCTTCCAATCTCTCTTGAGGCTTTCAACTCTACGACATGGATTTCCTTTCTGGTTCCTTCTAAAAATGACCTGTGTTCCCAGATATATTAAAATGTCCTCCTCATCCTTTCTGTAATGAAAAGATTTATTCACCAGAAAAAAATATTTGAACGTGTGGACTAAATCCCCAAAGCATCATCACTGGATTTGAATTTCAATGGTGGCCAGCGAAGCGAAATGGAAAA